>JAUJYS010001001.1:0-19202 GCA_033995665.1 Melogona broelemanni | reverse complement strand
CTTGTGTCCTCGTCCGAGAAACGGACCGCTCGAGTGCGAGAATTGCGAATAGGCTGCGTCTCTGTATTAACTTGGTGTGGTGCCAGGGGAGTGTTGTTTGCTTCGAACCCTGGTTTCAGACGGTCGATCGATACGACTCTCTCCGCTCGTTTAAATAAAATCGTGAACACTTTGCCTGCCCTGGCTATCACCTTGTGCGGCCCCGTGTAGTGTGCTTGCAGGGGGGGGCGGCTGGCATCGTGACGGAGATAAACGGTGGTGCATCTTTCCAATTGAGGGTAAACGAAGGTCGCGCGACGAGAGTGGGCGCTCATTGGCACTGGTGCCTGGTTGCGCAAGTGGAGTTTTAATCTGGCCAAGAACTCGTGTCTTGGCGCTTCCGGTGATGGAGTAAAAAGCTCTGACGGTAATCTCGGTGTGAAACCAAACGCCATTTCTGCCGGTGTCGCGCCCAGGTCTGCTTTGAATGCGCTGCGGAAACCCAGCAAAATGATCGGTAGGGAGTTCACCCAATCCGTTGTTCCATGTGCGATCAATGCTGCTTTTAGAGGGCGGTGAAATCCCTCCACCAAGCCGTTGGCTTGCGGGTGATACGCCGTAGTGCGATGACGTTCGAATCCGAGCAGTGCTCCTAGTTGTTTGAATAAATCCGCTTCAAATGCTCTTCCTTGATCCGTTGTAATTCTGAGCGGGCAACCAAACATCGGGAGCCATTCATCGACGAACTTCCTTGCGACTGTCAATGCTGTCGCGTCCTTCACCGGATATGCAGCTGGGAATCGCGTGTACCTATCTATTACGGTCAAACAGTACGCGAACCCGCGTGATTCCGGCAGGGGACCGACGAGATCGATGTGGAGATGCTCAAACCGTCCCGATGGTGGGAACGCTCCCGGTGCAGAGTGGACGTGTCTGTTTACCTTAGCTCTCTGGCACTGCTGGCATGCCCGAGTCCAATCTGCAACCTGAGTGTTCATGTTCGGCCACACAAATTTTTCGGCGACGAGTCGCCTGGTGCGTGCGACCCCCGGGTGGCAGAGACCATGCAATGCCTCGAAGGCTGGAAAACGTAAGACTTTGGGGAGATACGTGCGTGGGTGTGGCGGCGTGGCGTCCTCGTAGATTGTGTATTCCGGTAAGTGCGCTAGAGAAACTGTCAGTCGAAGACCTCGCGTTGGTCCGGCAGCCAAGAGGGCGATTAATTCGTCGTCACTCGCTTGTTCGACAGCCACGGTGGCCGGGCTGAGTGACTGAGGGAAGTTCAGTGCCGCCACCCAGCTCGCAGGCGGGTTCGGTGGGTCTATCCGCGACAAAGCGTCGGCGACCACGTTCTCCTGACCAGCCACATGCCTAATGTCCGTTGTAAACTGCGCAATTGTGTCAAGATGTCGCCGCTGCCGAGGAGATCTATTATCTGTTTGGCTGTCCACCACAAATGTTAGCGGCTTGTGGTCTGTATACAGCGTAAACTGGCGGCCTTCCAGAAGGTGCCGGAAATGTAGAACGCCCTGATATGCTGCCAGGAGTTCTCTATCGAACGCACTGTAATTGCACTGTGCGCCACTCAATTTTTTTGAAGAGAACGCGATCGGCATCCATGGGTGTTCAGGGCTCTGTCGTTGGTGGACTGCTGCGCCGATGGCTGTGTCGGACGCATCCACGAACAGCGCGAATTGGTATTCCGCGCGTGGAAAAGACAGCCTGCACGCCTTTGCCAACGATTGACGAACAATTTCAAATGTGCTCGCCAGTTCCGTTGACCATTCTATGACGCGTTTGTCATTTTTCTTGCTGCCGGCCTGCAGTGCGTGCAGGGGTGCCTGTTGATGAGCCGCCCCTGGTAAAAACGGGCGATAAAAGTTTATCATCGCCAGAAATCTTCTCATTTCCATCACGTTGCTCGGGCGGGGGTAGTTCACTATCACTTCGGTGTTAGATGCGGGTGGTGTGATACCTTCAGCCGACACTTGGTAGCCCAGGAAACGCACACTGGACGCACCCAGCACGCTTTTTGAGATGTTGATGATCAAGCCATATTTTGCCAGACGAGAAAAAACTTGTCTGAGGTGGATACGGTGTTGGTCCGGTGAGCTGGATGCCACCAGTATATCGTCGAGGTACGCGATCGCGCATGGGATGTCTCTCAGTATCTCGTCAATGAAACGCTGGAACGTTTGTCCGGCGTTTCTTAACCCGAATGGCATCACTGTGTACTCAAATAAGCCGAACGGGGTTGTCACAGCCGTTTTGTGTATGTCTTCTGGCGCAACCGGGATCTGATAGAAAGCACGTTTGAGGTCGATGCAGCTGAAAATTGACGCGCCCGCTAATCCTTGAGTGACGTCTTGTATATGGGGTACCGGGTAGCGGTCAGGCTTGGTCACCCCGTTGAGGCGGGTGTAAACTCCGCACACCCTCCACCCCCCCTCCGAGTTGGGGACCAGGTGGATGGGCGACGCAAAGTTGCTTGAGGATGGGCGAGCTAATCCCTGGTTCACCATCTCCATCATGTGGTCGCGTGCCGCGCGGAGTTTGTCTGGACGCAGGCGGCGTGGCCTGCTGAAACAAGGTTGGCCGGTTGTCTCAATCCTGTGGACGGTTGCGTGGGTGGTCTCCGCCGGCGTACGCAGCAGTGGTCGAGTGATTGATGGGAACTCTGCTTCCACGTCCAAGAATGGTTGCAGTCGAATCGAGCACACACTAGCCAGTTCAGTGGTTGACGACGTCCCTGGTGGCGTTACCGCGCCTGAGATCGCGTCTACCAAGCGGCTGCGACGCGTGTCCACCATTAAGTCGTGATGAAACAAGAAATCCGCGCCGAGAATCGCGTGCGCTACGGCTGCCTTAATGAAACGCCACTTCCGTGCTGGGCCAGCGCCAACATCTACGGTGATAATCGTCGAGCCGTGCGTATTAATTGTCGCACCGCCCGGTGAATGGAGCAGCACGTTGGGGTTAATGGTGTCCGATGGTTCGGCTGGTATGATCGTCACATCAGAACCTGGGTCCACGAGATAGGTAATCTCCGTCGATAAATCTTTTAGGAATACTCGATATTTGGAATTAGGGACGTCCAGTGCGGCCACTGGTATCGCCAGAGGTTGGCCAGCCAGGCGGCAAGGGTTGCCACTCTTTGTGTCCTCGCAATTGTAGGCCGTGTCACCGAAGCTCCAGTGGTACCAACAAATATCTGAGTCTGGCGGCTGAGCGCCTTGATTGCGGCGCTTAGGCTTCCGCTGGGCGCGGCGCCCCCCCCGACCGCGGCCTTCCAGCTGCGCGATTCGGTCCGTCAACTCTTGGATGGTTGGCTGGGAGGCGTGGGATGTGGATTGGTGAACAGGGCGCCGCGGGCTGGGCGAGTCGGGCCGGGCAGGTGGGCGATCACGGTTGGAACTGCGCGGTCTATTTGACTTGCGTGAGTCTGAAATCGCGCTCACTTGGAAGGTGGAGGCCTTGGCCACGTCGTCGAGCCCCTCCGTGATCAGGTCGGCTGCCTGGGCTGCCTCTTCGATCGATCCTGTGTGGCTCAAAATCGTGGGGCGCACCACTTCCGGTAGGGCCGAAATGAATGCACAGCGTACAACAGCTTTGCTCACAGACTCACCCGCCAGTTCCTGAAGCGCGCGTAATATTTGCGTCGGGCGTTTTCCGGGTGGTGCGGCATAGGACGTTACTTGGCGGGCGCGGACAAATTCCGTTTGGCGAAATTCCGCCAAGATCGCCTTCTTCGCCGTGTCGTAGGCGTCCACCACCGATGGGGTGGCCTGGATAGGCCTCACTATGTCGCCCACCTGTGCCGAATCGATCGTCAGGTGCGCCAGAATGCGGAACCGGCCACGTTGATCGGAAATTCCGGCATCCAAGAATTGATCGTCGAGTAGGGAAAACCAATGCTCGGGGTCTTGGTCTCGAAAGGCTGGGATGGAGCCCTTCAAGAAAGTTGCTTCGTGGCGGGTTGTTGCCGACGGGCCACGTGGTAGACCTGCCTGCTGGGCCGCGGATGCTTCGACTAGGGCTGATAGGCCTAACGCGGCGAGGCGCTGGTCGAGGCAGAGGTTGAGTTGGGCCTGGGCGGCCGGATCGGACCAGTCAATCGCCGGCGCCGAATTGGTTGGAGCGGAGGCCTCGTCGGCCTGCTGAGTTGAGTCAGTGGTTTCTTTGTTGGTGCTGCGGAGAGACATCGTGGTTGTGGAAACTGATGTCTTTGCCGAAGTCTGGGTGCGTTTGGACGGAATTGTCGCGGCGGCTAACACGTGGTGATAGGCCTCTCAGGCTGCTATTGTCCTCGAAGAAAATTTGTTGAAAAGTACTACTTTCGCGTGTCGCTATTGAAATGCGGATTTCTCACGTTGAGGGTCACCAATGAGGACTCTTAGGAATGAGAGACGAAGAAATAAATATCACTTTAGTATTTATTGAAGTTGCTGGATTTTAGGTACAGTAAGTATGAAAATACAGGAACAGGCAAAAACACATGTATGTGGTTCGGGCTTCTCAAGAAGAGTGTCTTAGTGGGGACGGGCGAAACCTCCTCGTCGCTTGCTACCTCACTGCGATTGTTCTTCATTGCTGTTGCTCCCGATACTTAGCAACCACCAACTACCGAGCCTGGCGACCGCCCCAGTATCATCGATCGTCACTGAGTGGTGTTCATTATTTTATCATATCTATGCTTGCACTAATATTTTTTGATACAATATTGTTATAGTTAACAAATACCAATCAGTAAATAAGCGACTTGATTAATTTTAACATGTCTTTATGTGAGCAAATTTTTACACATATGTTGGGTGTTTACTATAGTTAAAATCCAGCAGCAGGTATTGACACATTTTAAATAACTCGCTGATAATCTCAGCTTTTCGTGAATAAACAAAACTGTGCAAAGAAAAATAGGCTCAATCGTGTTTCAAAATGCGTATAGGCTGGGGAAAAATGTGAAAAATATCGAAAGTGGGTGCCACTTTTTTTTTGCCTTCCACGAAAAAGTAATTCTATTTACCCAATTTCTTGAAACATACAATCACACTCAATTGGGGTATTTTAAAGAAGGAAATATTGTCAGTTTTTGGAACGAAACACAACGGAACAGAGTTTATGAAAAATGGGAAGTTGCTACCCATAGTCGAATATTTTATTAACTTACGAGTGCATTACCACATTTAGGTGTACTCAATAAGGTCAACTGAAATGTTAAAAAAAAAACATACACGATAACGCACTGGACAGTAAAAAGCCAAATGAGCGTTTGGCATCGCCAAACTATCAAAACTGATTTCGAAGAGACGACCAAGCGTGTTTACACATTAAGGAGTGATAAACGAAAGAATATTGACAAACATCAAACTCGGCAATACAGACGCCAAACTTGCTTTAGCCGTGTCAAATGGACCGTACGAGTTATGACGCACGATCAACGACTCGAAATTTAAATTTCCGACATTCACGCGTGGGGAGGATGAGTGATGATGTCCCATTATTGATCTACTTCTTGCCCTTAATACTAGTTTATCCTCTCCAGAGTTGACAAATAAGATCATAGCTTGAATTCCCAGACAACAGAAATCTTAACCTTGGCAATCTCGATAAATCAAGCGCATTTCAAGAAATGGAAACTAAAGCCTTCGTCACAGGGAGCGACTTTGCTCGCCGCTTGCTTTTCCGAGTAGCGGCTACAAACGCTCGTAGCTCGCCAGCCACAACTACTCCAGTGATCCCATCACACCTAGTCGCCGCGAGCGAATGCTGCAGCCGGGACTTTGCTACTTTGTAATCAGTGACTGAGACGCCACAGCCTTTGCTTCAAAGTGGCAATTTTCAAATCGGTCATCACATCAGTAGCAGAGGACGAAGATGTAAAAGGTCAAAAATCAAAGCGGCCATGTTATCTTTGACCATTTGCGTGCATGGCCATTTCGGTGTTTGGCCCTTTTGGTATTTGACCGGTTACATCTTCGTCAACCCAAGTATCCCCGATTTTGACCGGTTTGAAGGTTGCCATTTTGAAGGTATGGTCGGTTCCCCAGTCGACAAAGCACGTGTCTGCGAGTAAATAGAACATCTAGGCGCCGTAGCCGCTACACGATGTAACAATCGACCGCTGACAGCCACTAGTAGCTACGAGCAAAGTTCATCAGTGTGACAAGAGGCTAAAGACATGCGAGACGTCCCGCGACTAAATTTCCGCCGCTTGTACGGGAGCCTCGCTCGCCACTGTCGGCTCGGGAACCTCGATCGCTGCCGCTGGATCTGAAACCGCGCTCGCTTCCGCTTGCTGGGGAGCCTCCTCGGCTGGTGTGGGAGCCTCAATCACCGCAGCCGCCGGCCTACGTCTCTCCAGCACGATCTGCGCGATGGTCTTGGGCAGGAACGAATTGAGGAACTGGCCGAACGGCCCGTCAAACTCCTTCACCGCCGGCACCAGATTCCACAGGTGCACCACCAAGCGGGTGAGCGGGCCCTCCCTCTGTGGCATCACGCTGGCCGCGAACCGGAAGAACTGGAAGTGCATCTCGTCGGTTTCCGGAGCAGCCAGCAGCACGTCGGACACGCTCGTCTCCACCGTCAGCGTGTCGGACTGGGCCACTGCCAATGGAATCTTAGAGCGGGCGCCCTTGCGCAGCTTGTAGATCTTGCTGGAGCCCTCGTACACCACCCTTCTCGGCTGGGGCCTCTGATTCGGCCGCTTCTTTCGGCCGGCCCCGGTGGCGAGGGCGGGCTCGGAAGCTACCAGCCCCTCGGAAACAATGGCAGCTTCCGATTCGGCGGCGGTGGCGGGCTCGGCAGCTCCCTGCCCCTCGGAAACAACGACAGCTTCCGGTTCGGCGTCGGAGACGATGTCCGCCGGTACGGTGGCATCGTTAGCCGCCGCGTCCTCCTCGGCCGTCGAAGGCGACGAGGTGCCATCGGCGAGCTTGACCAACTTGCGCGGCGCCTCGGTGCCGGGCTCAATCTTTATCTGCACGGGAGCCGGGCGCTTCATCCCGGTGGAATTGGTGGTGGTTGTTGTGGTAGTCGCTTCGGTGGTGGTAGTGGTGGTCGATTCAGTGGTGGTAGTGGTAGTCGCCTCGGTGGTGATAGTGGTAGTCGCCTCGGTGGTGATAGTGGTGGTCGCTTCGTTGACGGCCCCATTGTTGGTACGACTTGCCGTCAGGTCCCGACGTACGAATCGCAGCCCGGACTCTAGGACGTCGTGTAAGGCAGAATCAACTAGGGCCATCTCCTCATCTAGGCGCTCGGGCGGGTACAGGTCCAGCTTGACTTTGAGCGCGGCCTGGCGGTTCAGCCTGGCCACCTGAGAGACCAATTTCGAGGGCGTCACCGCCGGCAGGGCGACGGCCGTGGTGTACTTAACGGCGTTGGAGGACTTGGAATAGGGTCGGACCACGGTGAAGCCCTCCACCTCCACCTCCCGCACTTTGTAGTAGACCTCGGGCTCCTCCTCCACGGGGGGAGCGAGAGCCTGTCGGCGCTGCCGCACCTGGGCGTCGGCGCGGGCGCGGGCGCTAACCAGGCGGTCGTCCAGCCGGGACGTGTTAGCCAGTAGGGCCTGGAAGCCCCAGGGCGTCGACGGCGGTTCGTCGCCGCTCGGACGCTTCCACTCGTCGGAGTCTAGGACCGCGCAGGCGGCGTCCAAGCCCTCGAACCACATGACGCAGCCGCATTCGATGACGCCCGAGGTGATGTTGCGGTTCAGCTCGAACGGATCTTGCAAGTTAATTCGGCTCAACTGCAAAAAAAAAAAAACATAATTCGTTTTTTTACAATATTATTTATTTTATTTACATTATTATATATTATTAACAATACAAAATTACAAAAACAACAAACAAAAACCCAATTTAAAAAAAAATAATAATTTAACTGAGCAAGGGCTTGAAAGTCGTACCTTGTAACCCGTAATAGTTTTATCGTTTTCGATCAAATGTTCAAATTCGGCCCGCGGAATGGACTTTCCGGTGTGGGGCGAAAACACGTTGTTCTTGTGGTTCATCTTCGCATAAAACGGAAAGAATCCTCGGAAAAGAGTTTCTAGAAAAAAAAATAGAAAACCATATACATTATTTTTTCGGATCTTTTTTTTTGTGTGTGTGTGTGTGGGGGGGGGGCAGCGCACAGCGCGAGGTTAAGTTCCGTTATAAAATTAAAACGAGGTAATTAAACGAGTCGTATTACCAAAGTCACTGTCGTTGTCGCTCTTCGGTACTTTGGTGGGGTCCATGCAGAAACTGATCTTGAACTCGCCGTACATGACCTCTTTATCTATTTGTGGATAAAACGGAAGAAAAACAAATAAATTATCATTTAACAAACTAAATCAGCGCTCTCTAGGGTTTAATGTAGGTGTCTCACACGACACATTAATGGCAATAGATTGATATTTGTCTACTTTTTCACAAAAAAAATATTAGCAATAATTTATCAAAATAAAATATAAAATTGATTGAAAAATCTTTGTAAAAATAATTGATTTAAAAAACATATTAATTTAAAAACAATACAATTTCTACAACGTTATAAAAAAATGTAAGTGTAGCGTTCAGTTCAAAATATGGCATTTAAATCAAACTAAGAAAAAAATTACTATTTTTTGTACTGTTTGTGGGCAGCGCTAATTTTTGCCAATGCCGGATCCCGCGGCAGAAAAGCCAATATTTTTATGCATGCTTACCGGCCAGCTGTTGTAAGGTGTCCAACGGCGGCAGAACGGGCGGCTGGCAATTCTGCAGGTAGAAGATTGTGATCATAGCCAGAGCGTAACTACTGAAACGACCGCTCTTGCTGTCGGCCAGGTACTGCTGCTTGGCCCACAGGCGGACGGCGAGCAGCATTTGCGGGACTCGAGGGTCCAACTGCTGGATAACTCGTAGTAGAACCGAGTTGTGCACCCCCAACCTAAAAGAGAAACAAGAGGCATGAAAAATTTGCAAATGCAACTCGAGGGGTACATAATACATAATAATAATAAGGGTTAACATAATCCACTAGTGAGGGAATTTCTCCATGAAAAGCGTGTACATAGCAGTAAAGTTCACGGGCACATCGAAAAATGAAATAAAAATTCTAAGTGGTACATCGGAGGAAATCTTCAACAATTTCCTTGTAAATCGATTAAAAAGAATATAACTTAAAGTCTGAAAAAGAGACTAAAACAGATTTAGGATTAATTAAGTAAAATAATTTTTACTTAAGGAAAAATTTACGACAAATATTAATTTAATAAATGAAAGACTGGTATAACTGGATAACTTCCTAAATCGAATATTCAAAATGGCAAGTTATTTTTACGTGCTACTCTAGTCCCTGAACAAAACGACAAGGACTCAAAACGGTAAATCAATGGAAACGTTCCACGGGATCGAACAATCCCTTACTTGTATCGCGTCTGCATGTCGCAGTCGATATTGAACTCGGCGTAGTGGAAGCTGACCAAGGGGCAGCGGGCGTACGGGATGGGCACCACCTGGTCGACGCCCTGCGCGAAGCGCTGCAGCACCTGGGCCATGATGATCACGGTGTCCTTGTCGTCCAGCAGCGTCAGGCTCTTGATGTAATCCAGGTCAGCCGTGGCTTGCAAGTATTTCAAACCGTTCTTGAGGTCCCTGAGAGACACTTCGCCAGTGACGCCCTCGAGCTAAACAAAAGGAGATACGGCAAAACGGTGAACAAATATTTTTGGTAATGGGTGGTGACAGTTCGGTAACGGGTGATGATGTCCATAGAACAAATAAAATATCACAAAATGATCGAATAAGCGGTAGGTTCTCCTACACTCTTGTCGTTTCGGCAAGGATCCAAATCCAAATACATGTCCAAGTCGCAGCCAGTGATTCCGAGCCCGTTGACGCTGGATCCAAAAGGAACAACTGAGGAAGAAAAGAAATACAAAATTGTTATTGAATCGGTGCCTTTTTTAAACATTAAATTAAGTACAATCAACAGTGCATCTAGAAAAAATGTTCATATATATATGACTAGATTTTTTTTCAGCAACAGCAAAAAAAATCCATTAACTCACCTTTGCATTTCGGATAAAACCAGAGCATGACTTTCTCAATGGTGTCGCACAAAGTCACGCGATCTTGAATCTCCTTCTCGCTGAGCAACAACTGACGCGACAGGATGTTCACCTGATCTTCCACCTAAATGGGAAAAAATAGACCGATTATATATTATTGATCAATTAATTAAAAAATTGTGTTGTAGAGAAACAAAACAACAGCACGGATAACGCAATTTTGAATAAAAATTGTAAATGACACAAAAAAAAGCGAAGACCGAGAGCAATGCGATTTATTTTTACAAATGCCCACCCATAAACAATTAATTCACCAAAGCAAAAATATCTATTTTTCAGAAGATTCCCCAGACATTTCCTATTCTTGGACGATTTTCCCTGCCCAAAATTAATTTCCCCGGTGAGCATGAACCTTAACAGCGTTAATCTCGGCGTAAATCTAAATTTGATTTTTCAGTCTTACGTTAGTGGCGCTCTGCACTAGAGCCAGCTGTTTGCTGACAATCGTATGCTCCTTGGGCAACTCCGCCGGTCGCTTGCTCTTCTTGATGAGCGACATATTCATCTTTCTCGGCTGAACATCCAGACGCTTGCCGGGCTCGATGTAGTGATGACGCTGCTGGAGCACGTCGGTGACGGACTGCTGGTTAGCAAACGACACGAGACAGCCGCTGTTCTGTAAAACATCAAAGCACAAGCAACACAATTAGGGCATTCAGTTTTTAAAATACAATGAGGTCGACACCTATCCAACAACGAAACTATACAAAATAATCTCTCCTCCCCCCCCCTACGGTAATACAATCAACCGAAAAGTGATGTCACGCGTCTCACTGGCTCCCAAACACCGTTCTTCTCACCGAATGATCCGGCTCCACGTTGACGACCATTCCGAACGTCGCGAAGTAGCTGGAGAGCTGGGTACGGGTGTTGGAGTCGGTCGGGCCATAGACGCAGACGGATTTTTCCGATCGTCGCAGCTCGCGCATGTACCTATACTGGTTGTTGTAATGCCGTTTGCCCCTCACGTGTTCGGCGTACAAGACAGCTGGAATTGTCGCAAAACGGCAAAAATACATTAGATTTAGACCCTAATTATTTTATGTACAATGATGAGACAACACGCTCATAATACTTTATCTCGCCGAGCCAAGCGAGGAGCTAATCGCTGTACTGAAATAATACTATAGGGAATATTGTACCCCTCTTATGGCAATGTGATGGGCACATTATCAAGGGGGAGGAGGGTTGCGACTAGTCAAAATCCAGTCGTTTATTTTTATTATTTCACAACTGATGATTGTCATCACAGAAGTGAATATGACTACAGGAGATTATGTATCCTCTAAAGAGCATTACATGAGGTGGGGCACATTTTCATCAGTACCCCAGAATCGAATAGCGAAAGCTGGGAATCGAACCCTGGACCACCACACGACAGGCGGCTGCAGTGCGTCGGTTCCGGGCTCGATTCCCGGCTTTACAGGCGCTCGTTTATTCAATAGCGAGGTATAGTTGAAGCTTGCCCCTTAGACATTGCCAAAGCAACGCGAGTGGTACAGAATCTCCAGTAGTGATGTTCGTTTCTGAGATTGGAAAATAAATAAAAATAACCAGGACTTTGGGAGGGAATAAATAATGTAATCTGGTAGAGAGACTACCAAAAACGCTTTAAAAAATCATTTGCTGCATCGACACGTTTCACGAGCATATGCTGATGATCTGTTGAACACGAACGACAAAGCTACCCGATAACCCTGGTGACGGGAGTATAGTCGTGTTGTCGCACAAGCAAAACACACAATCAATAGCGATTTTCAGCAAATATCAATGGCAAATCCAATTCACACAGGCATATGCAGCAAGTGCAAATGTATGAAATGCAGAACTCGAGATAGACTGAATTGAAACACAGTCGTAATTACACATCTCAGTGTGGGTAGCGTGGCTACAGCCCCCAAAGCGTCACCCCCCAAACCTAGGCCTAGTTTGCGGCAAGCTAGGCCTAGCCTACCGCAACAATGCAAAATCGAGGGCACTTACCGGGCAACTCTACATTGCAGCATTCGCAAAACTGAGTGAGCATTTCATTTTGTCGAAATGTTGGATTCCAAGCCATGTTGATGAATTCGTGCACTTGAAAAACAGAATTCACTAAAATATATTTGTTCGGCGCGTGTCTAGCGTCTCTATTCTTCTCGAACCGGCGCTGCTTTTGACTGGAATCGAATATGTCGCGTAATTAAATTAATGTCAACCTTCATGGCGAGATTGAGAGAAGCCGTCAACATCGACGTCATCAATCTCGTCAATTTAACGCGCCTGAAATCGATTCGAATATATTGTCCGATGTTAACGAAGTGAATTGTAACATGTCAAGGTACTTCGAACATTTTCAGCGTTTAGCCTTTTGCTGCTTCCCTATAGCAGGCACGTTCAGTAAGTCATCCCCATCTTGCTCGACGCACCCCATCTTGAAGACCTTCGACAAAATGACCATAGCCGCATGCGTTGTTGCAAATAAATTACCCGGGCTGACGCTAGGGGGAGTGAAAGAACATTGCCATAGTCCATAGTAGGAACCGTTTTTCATCTTTTCAAAAACTTCAAATACATGTTCAGTTTTTTTTTCTCCAGAAAGCTGAAAAAAAAATTTCAAGAATCAATTTTGATGACATCAACAGACAGAAACATTTAATTTTCAAAAATAAATGATTATTATTATATTTAATATCCATTGTAGAATATTATAAAATGGTAATTATCATTAAAAACATGCACTTCGATAATAACTTTTATGAAGTTCGTTATATAGGTAAGTGCAGGCCTGTTAACATTCTAAAATAATTTTATTTAGAAAAGCAGAACTTTATGCAAGCACGCAGAAACAAAATTTCCAAAAAAAACAAACATTTATTCTTGTACCAGTTTTGTTGAAAATAACCAACATACAGTTACATTGTTTCGAATATTAGTTTACAAATAATTTATCGCTCGTTCGGGTGTTTCAAATTAACAAATGATAACATTCATCAATTTACTTTTCATTACTTTGAAACAACCGATTATATTACATTTTTTTTAATTGTACCGTTAAACGTCAATCACCATTACGTGTGTAATGTCGTTCTCAAATTATACAAAATTAAAACAAAAATACAACAGTTTACCATGGAGTTTAAAAGTCACAATAGAAAGGCGATGACGTAAAAAAAGAGAACATCGATTTGATCTGCACTACCATGTTAGAATAAAAATACAACACCCCAAACTCATCGCATTTCTAATTTCAGTTAAAATACTAATGCCTGCTTGCCATTAATCTAAATGATGATATCCAGGAGGGAACTGTCAGTTGATCATAAAGGGCGTGTAGACACATTAAAATAATAAATAGATCCGCAAGTACATCAGTCGGTGTGCGAGGAGATGACAAAAAATGTCTAACGGGAATTACATTCATTCGTCGGTGAATTTCTTGATCTTCTTCACGTCATTGTATGGATTGTGTCATCCTGGAAAACGACACCGTTTTCTGGGCAAGAAAAAATAAGGACTAAAATGGGGTAAGAAGTAAACGCTTCGCACACCGGCTTCAGTCGATCATAGATCGCCACCTGCAGTCCCTCATGTGAAGTGGAACGAGATGAAATTGAAACTGCGGCGAGTTTAAGAGTGCTCCGGTGGCAGCGGAATGTTGCGTTGGATGGCGAAGCGTTTCAGCGCCTCGTACTTGCAGATGAGGTCGTTGACCTCGTCGCGAATCTTGTCGTTGTCGTCGCGGATGTGCGCCGCCGTCATCTCCACGCCGGTCTTCTCGTGCTCCAGCTCGTCCTTCTGTTCGATGCGCTTGGTGCGGCAGCTGGCGGCGTAACCGCGGTTCTTGAGCGTTCGTCGGCGCTGCTTCATGCGCACGATCTCGTCACGAGCCAGCCCGCGCAGCTTCAGCTGACGGTTGAGGTCGCGCACCGAGATGCTGACCAGCTCGTCGTCGCTGATGTCGGTCGGCACGGGAGGCAGGTTGCCTTGGCCCTAAAAGTGGGAGAAAAAAAAATCCCAATTGGAATTAATAACAACGAATAATTGAAGGCTGTGCCTAACATGTAAATGTAAGGAAAGTGCCGTAGCAGTGGACAAAGCACTGTACGGCAATATTAGACTTTTCCTAAAACGACGTGGACGGATAACGTTTGCGTCGAGTCGTTCGCGTTACCTTACGCAAATTCTTAGCCAACAATATAGTAACGGATTTGTTAGCTGTAGATTTCGTCTGGACAACATTGTCATAGACATGCTAATAATGTCTGGAAAGCCTGCCCTAACCATCCCACTCCTACCTAATCCCCTTTCTATCAAATCCAATATTAAAATCTAATACGTAAATCGCCAGAATGCCTAGCGAGGCGATCACATTAATATAAATGTAAAATAAAATAAAAAATAAAAGTAAAAAAAAATGTCTGAGTGGGAATTAATCGTAGAAGAAGAGACCAATAACTAAAATCTAAATTGATTGTTGATTAGCATTAGATTTAGATTTAGATGAGGTAATCGCCGAGCCGTAGCCTTCTGGCAATATGTTTGAAGGTTTCTTATTGGTGGTGTTCACAGGTGGGTCGTGTGCGGCCTGCCCGTTGTGGAGACTTGAATATTGGAAGAGTGGGGCTTCAACTATTTCTTGGGGGAGAGCATTCCAGTCGATTACGCTCCAAGGGGAAAAGGGGTGTTTTTTTTTGTAGTTTCTCTTTGCATAGATTGTCTCTAGCTATGGATAAAGGTAGCGTGTGATTTTAATGTTGGGGAATTGACTGTCAAGGTCTTACCAAAACAGGAGCATACACATGTACTTAAAACGTTTAATGAACATAGCTGTAGGTCAGACTCTTTCAACTCCTATTTCCCCAGTGTGTTTGACAGTGGAACAGTTGACAGTTGTTTTTCAGTCTCGATCTTTGACCTTGGTTTTTGGTCTTTTGACCCACGCCACTGACCTCGATGGGGCTGCTTGCGGGTATATATTGCAATTGTAATGTGAATAATTTTGTATTCAATCATGAGGGCTCATGCGCCGTCTCATGATAAAATAACACAACCTGGTTGGCATATCTCCAAGTTTATTTTCATTGACCAAAAATTCAAAAATAGTCAAAATAGTCCTGGATTGGAGTATTTAAAAAATACGAAGCATAAATAGATTCCCTCCAATAATGACGTTAGGCCTAAGTACCCCTAAATTGAATCACACACCTAATAAGTGTGTATCGAAAAAGTACCAAACTTGTGTAATATCAGTGGGCCAAAAAGCGATACAATGCCGTCTGCCAGCGATTGTTTTACCTTGTCCGACCGATCTGATCGTCCATTTCCCTGTTTCCTAGGCGTTCTCTTCATTTTTCGGTCAAATGTTTCGTGTTACAATGCGTTGAATGCGACCAACAACGAAATTTTTGCTGAATCATTGCGTTGACGACACCATATCAAGAAAGGGTCTGAAAGCCCATTCGCCTTGATTTGAAGAACCTTTCAGTATTAACCACAAGGAATGTTATATCTGGACTGAAAGAAAGTGCGCAACACTTTGGGATTATCTTCATTGTTAACATGCGAGAAAGGCAGACAAATCCCAACGCATATTTATTCATTTCAGATTTGATTATCATGTGTGAACGTGGTAATGACCGCCGAACCACCCACACTTTGAGATGGGTAAAATGTATCGATATGTCAATTTTGCATGCTTCGATATATGATAAACAAGTTTCTAATTTCGTGAAATTCGCTTCGAATGTGGATAATTGAATAGACGTTTCATCGGAACTGATTATGACTTACATAAATTTGAAGGTAAAATGATATTAAATGCAAATCGATTGTTCTTCATGTTGTGCCCATCTCGCCAAAAGCTTGTCTGGCGCCCGAACTTTTCAAAGTTCTTTGACTATTGGAGCGTCTTTTCATGACATTCTATTTTCCACCACTACGAGCAAGCCGAATTTGCTGACACGTGGAAAAGTAAACGCGCCATGAATGGAATATCTTCGAATGGTGGGAAGGTCAATCAGCTGATTTTTTTCTTTTTTGCAAAATTGTGTCGACAGTGAGTGCTTGTGTGTCAAAGAGGTAGTGCCAAGGCCATCAGTCAATTCAGTGTTTAAGTGAGAGAAAAGGTGAAAAATATAGGGAAAGTCTGCTCAGCAATAACTAGGGGATCGCTTACAAAAGTAATAAGTGTTGTCAATAGGATCGGGCGAATGTAAACATGTCTTCTTTGCTTGGTATCGTAAGGGCATGTGCGCGCTTTCCCAAAGGCACTCCCGCTAAAGTTTTTAGCGGCAATCGCTTTGCAGTGATCTCGACGTGTAAGTTTAGCAGTGCCTCTTCAAATGACAACGTGCTGGTCGATTTGGATGCGAAGACAGGTGAAATAAGATTTAATTTTACCCTTTTATCAATTTCTTTTATCTTTTGCGGCTTTTATTATCGGGACTGTAGCCGTATTACCACACAGTTTGTAATACTGAATAGAGGAGATAACTATAACTGTAATTTAGAGCTGTGTGGTAGTACGACAACGGCTCTGGCATTTTTTATATCTTGTTTGTATAACATTGCAAAAATTATTATTTGCTGTAGGAATCGCTACATTGAAGTTCAACCGGCGTCCAGCCAACTGCTTCAACCTCGGCTTTTCCCTTCAGCTGTCCGAGACGATCAAGAAACTGGAATCGGATCCAAGTTGCAGAGCGCTGATCATAACTTCCGTAAGCATAGACAGTTGAAACAATATCTGCCGTGTTCCTCGAATTTCCGAGTCGCGTTTGGAAAGATTGTAATGGGTAGGTATACATTAGCAACAGTTGATAGTCAGGGAAATTAATTTTAGTCGGGGGATTACCGTCGAGTATGTCAGGGGAAAATCGTCCAAAAGGCATAAGTAAAAAAGCCAGGGAAATTTTGTCTAAAAATAGGAAAAGCCCTGGAAAATTCTAAACAAAATTGAAATCTATATCTAATTTTTATTATTTTTTTACACTTAACTTCATAGTCACCTGTAAAAAAAATATTCGCGCACCGCGCTCAATTTCCTTTTTTTTTTTTTGGTGTTATTTACAGTTTAAAATAAAAATTCTTACTGCGCTGTATTTTTCTGTGTTCCTTACAAGTTAAAGAAAATACTATTTATTACCCGCGCTATGTCTTAACAAATGTAATTTGTTGTAAAAAAAAATATGTTTGGGATAATTTTGATTTTGGTTTGGAGAAGTCCGAGAAAAATCCCTCAAGAATTTGAATTTGTGTGCATATCATTTTACGCCATATTTCATGGTCACCTGTAAAAAAAATTCGCGCTGCGCGCTTTTTCCTTTTTCTGTTTTATTTAAAGTTGAAAATGAGAATAGTCACTGCGCGCACTTCTTATTTATCTGTGTTCCTTACAAATTCAAAAAATACCCTGCGCGCGCTCTTTCATTTTTAAACGTGTATGAATTTTTAATGCACGAACTTACTCGTATGGAAAATGTCTCACAACTGAAATTTGTTCTAAATAAAAAGTCAGGGAGAATTGTGATTTTGGTTAAAAGTCAGGGATAATTGTGATTTTGGTTAAAAGTCAGGGATAATTGTGATTTTGGTTAAAAGTCAGGGGAAAATTCAATTTCGGTCAGCGAAAGCCGGGGGGAAACTCGATTTGTTGAAAAACTGTTTTTTTGTTGTAAGATTTAGGCGCCCGAAATGTTGTGCAGACTGAAGCGTTTGTTGATTGCCGTATTTCTTGTCGCGGTATGCCGTGTGTAGAACGTTACCGGAATTTTTTCGGGTGGGCTCGATTTTGACGAATTATACAAACCGAAGAGGGAAAACTTCGTGAAGTTCATCCGGTCCTACCAACAGTTATGGCTGGACTTGTACTCCACGTCTCTGGCCACGGTGGCAGCGATCAACGTAAGTGCGATTTTATAAAATCGTAGACGGTGGGTCGAGGTCAGTACTTGGCAGAATGGCATAAGACGATAATATTGAGCGTCAAATTCCTGTTTAAAAAAATATTTACCATTGTTTTTGATTTTTCATCCCAGACGACATTTTAAGTTGGGCGTTTGTCTACTTATCGAATGATTTAAAGGCGATGCTTCCAGTCATTTGTGGTGGATTTATGTACAACTTCGTGTTTATTTATTTATTTATCGCGAATTACCAATTTTAATCGTGAGTGGTAATGACGGCGAAAGGAAAATGTAAGGATTTGTTGTCGAGATTGAAATAATTGTTGCTGTTTTGAGTTGTCTCTGCGTTTTGAACATACATATTTATTTTTTAATTTGAATATTTATTTGTGAAGTTATCCACTCAATTCGTCTTTCTGCCAGTGCTGACTTAGAACCACTTTTTTCGCACGACCCTAGAATTTGGAAATGAAATTCAGTAAAATATATACTTTTTTTTTTTTTTAACGCGAGTTGTTAATATTTTTTTAGATTTACCTTGTTCCGAAAAATGTTAACCAAATAATAATTTTAATTAAACGAGATTCAAAAATAATTTTTTGTTGTAAATTGCACGATTAAGTTGTTGTTGATTGTGTGTTCCAGGGAGCCAGCCCCGCCGGTGGATGCGTGATAGCAATTGCGTGTGACTATCGCATCATGAGCACCGAAAAAGGAACCATCGGTCTTAACGAAGTGCAAGTGGTACGTTATTGTGATACGCGATATCGAAAGAAAAACATAGTTTTGATACGAAATTTGTAGCAACTTGGGCGAATTATTATTGTTATTATTAATATTTAAATAATGTTCTTATTGCCAGTAACATTTTCTTTCTTTTTTGGGCAGGGTCTTCCAATACGAGCGTGGTAAGAAAACAACGGTCATCCATAATTCGAAAAGTTTGGCGTGAGAAATAATAACCGCAATGTTCGGTTTGCTCAAATTAATTTTTTTTTTGGGATTGTGCAGTTTCAAAAATAAAAGTAAACTCACGGAATTCGTGACATTTTGCGGCATGCAACTTAAATCTACAGTTTTCTGATTTTTTAAATACAGTTTTCTGAATTTTTTAAATACTGTTTTTCTGAGTTATTAAAAATTAAGAAAAAAAATTGTATCAAGTAGACTTGAAAAAGCAATGAGCTATTGCCGCACCTTTAACGTGAATTTTTTTGGCACAATTGAGATAATTGTAA
>JAUJYS010001000.1:0-19207 GCA_033995665.1 Melogona broelemanni | reverse complement strand
CTCTGGACTCCCTAATGGAAGCTCAGGGGTGACGCCAGTACCCCAGGCTAAAGAATAAACGAAAGCCTGCGCCGGGACCGTCCGCTTCGTAGCATGTTGCCGTACCCACTGAGCCATTGGTACGTACTCCATACGACGACCATGATATATCCTGCCTCTGGAGTTTTTTTAACCTGTACTTGACGTACCCACGGGTCTAACAGTGTTAATCCGAGCAGACGAATCTTTCGCGCCCGAAATGTTCCTGAGGAGTTCTTCTCTCCTTTCACTGGGATTTGGTATAAGCTACAGCTTTCGACGAAGCTGGCAGTATTTGAGCCCAGACTTACTTCTCGGAGTTCCTTTATCTTGAATCCGGCTCTGCCAATGATGCAGCCGGCGTGACTCTGATGAACCAGAACGCGGATTTCGCATTCAAAATCTCGGTTGCCGTGGCTCGCATTCTGCTAAAAGTAATTAAAATCAGCTATTATATAATTTATACAGAAGAGCGCGAGACCGAAAATAATTAATTGGTATAGGTGATAATGCCTTCACAACATTCGAGCAGATGTCATTACAAGTCATTTTTAAATTTCTGTACGTGTTGCAAGTGAGTGGCTATCACCTGGGTGAAAATCAAATTATTTTGTTAATCTGTTCTATTTTTTTTTCCCGTCTTGTCGCTGTTACTGTCGCTGTCGCCCCACTGTATCGATTTTTTTTCTTCGAAAAACGGAGTCTCCTTAAATAAGGCTACTTAAATATTTCTATCTGTTGAATTTTTGACTGACAAAAAACATATTTTTTTCAGTTCCTAAATCTACTTTCTAAACCGTCTCATTTTTCTTAAACCCTTTTTTTTTAATTAGTCGTTGTCTTATTTTTCAGGTTTAAGAACAGGAAAAAATGTATTTTTTGCATCAGTCAACAACTGTGATACCGAGTTGACTTTAGAAGGCTCCGCGTTTCGAAAATATAAAGGGAACGGCTTAACCAAATAACTTGATATATATTGGCCAATAATAAGTACAGAAATCTTAGAATGACCTGTGGTACCATTTCTTAGAAAATCATTAAGGTATTATCTCCACTTTTCAATCCGGCCACGTAATATCGTGTGACCGGAAGTTGGCTATTCTACTTACGTCATCCAACTTGGGGATAATGTCCAGCAGCACTTCGCAAGCGATGTCCATGTCGCCAGTGATGGTAAGCACACTGCGGCGGATACAAAACAAGGGAAGAAGAAAACAAGAACGCCATTAATTCAGTGTCGAGGGTGGCGCCCCCTCTAGTCGATATTAATCATCGGCTTATAAACAGCTAGCGGGAGACACGGGGGACATATCGCGTCAAATTTACGAGTCGGGGTTTCAGACGTGTCCACAGACAGGTAAGGGGGATCACCCGGAATTTGAAACGAAATTTTGGACGAAGACGCGAATTTACTTTAGATATAGCGTGAGCGAATCAACGCCCATTATCAGAGGCCGAGCTATCGAGTCATCGAGAATAGGCGAGACGGACATATGCGTCGATAGCCAATGTTTAGATTCTCGGGAAGGATCGACCAAAGCTCTTGGTCATATAAGATATAGGACAGGAAATTGCAGTTGTCTATAGCCTAGTCTCCAAACTACTCTGAATGACTCAGCATCAAGGCCTCTGTAATGAGAAAGCGCTGGTCCTGCAGACCGAGGGAACTAATGGTTAGAACTAAGCTTTGGAGGGATGGCAAATTTTCCACGTCCATCGTGAGCTCTGCCATTGACAACGCGCACGCTCTATACCGAATAGCGGTTAAGGTAACGCGAGGAACGGAAATATAGGTTATCAAGAATAGGCGTAGATTTTCTAAAAGTGACGACGAAAACTAGAATTATAGGTAAGTCTAAAGATTGCCTCCATTATTTTGAAACTTGGGTTCGACTATTGGAACTTCCGTACGAAATATGGGCACTTGAGAAAAAGGTATTCGACGAAAACTTGGAGAAAAAACATAGCATGGGTCGTGGTGGCCATAACTAGCCATACTTATCACCAGATATAAAAGATAAGTGATCTAAAAAGTACTTATTAAATTGTCTAAGAGTGGTAAAAATTATATTAATGAGATAAAAAGTACTTGAGAAAAATGTGTATGATAAAAAACACTAAAATTAATTAACGGACATATTTAAGTATTATTATTATCATTATATCATATTATTATCATATATTTGTATATATATTTACATATCGGATCATTGGAGGGTGCATACCGTTCGGGCCCTGGGCAGTCGGGAACTGTAACACTGGCTTTGAACTGATGGGCAGAAAACACACGGTCGTAAACCGGGACCGGGGCCATGGGGCACACATTCCAAATGGGTTTGTTCGGGGAGATTTGGGGCCAGGCGTTGGTGGTGGTGGTGGTTGGTGGTGGTTGGTGGGCGGCATTCGAGAGACATCGGATCGGGACGCGGAATCACGTGATTTGGTTTTCAAGGTACAGTAGTAGAAGTGGTAGAAGTAGGTTGGTGGTGGTTGGTGGTACACGTGGTTTTGAATTGTCGTCGATTGGTTGTTTGGAGAGAGAACACCGAACACACGTCATAGAGATGATTCGACGGCCATGTGACGGGAGTGTTCGTTCGAGAGGGGGGCGGGGCCAATGTTGTTGGTTGGTTGGGAGAGTCATGGAGGAAATAAAGGGGTCAAACAAAAAAACCAAACTTTAGTCGTCATACTCAGTTGGAGGAGAGGTTGTTGTATGGGCCTCGAAATATAATTTGGCAAAGAAACTACGGAACGGATAAAAACGATTGGCAAAATTACTCGAACAGAGAAAGAGATACACAAGAAATAAAATTAAAAATTGTAAAATATATAGCTATATATATATATATATACTGCGGCTGTGTTGCAGAGACGAAATAATGACATAAGTCACGGACACTCTGGGAAGAAATAACGAAACTAAAAGTGTACAAATTAAAACGAAAAAAGAGAGGAGGATAAACAAAATGGGAGAACGTTCGAATGTGGGTCTCCTTTAAGACAAGGGACAACCTTATGATAGTCTCAAATAATTAATGTTGCAAACTGATTGGAAATCGCGAGGAGGAAATTGAGTCACCGTTTAGCATTTAGGATTGAAAACCACGAGTCCGTTTTCGATATCCCACCAGTAAAATTTACTGCCAACAATTTATGGGCCACCAGGAAAAAAAGCGCTAGCGGTTTCAGATTTTGGAAGTGTCTAATTTTAATGCTCTAGGCGCCTCCTAAGACTCCTAAATATGTGAGTCAGGGTCCTAATACTAAAACATTTAATATTTTTTAAGATTATACGCGATGTACAATTCGAACAATGAAAAGTAATCGATTAGTTCCGTGGACAAAACACGCAATTTTTAAAATAAACATATTAATCGTGCAGGTTTAAATAACTCATTAAATAAAACTCGATGCACTTTGGGCAATATTCATTCTAAAATTTCCTTTGGACATGTCACCAGTTTTGGTGAAAACACGAAATGCAAATAATTAAAATAGAAATAGCAGGAGCATTAAAATTATGATAAGAGAATTTCATTTTTTTTAACAGCAATTTAGACCTCCACGATTAATTCTGCGTTAAGACAACAACCGTTGAATTCCACAATTAAAAAAAACTCGATTCAAGCTCTCGAGTCCATACCTCTGTTCTTAGTCTGGTGATGTTAGTGCCACCCTTGCCGATGACTGCGCCCGCATTCTAAAAACAAGAAAACAATTTAGTTGACCAATTAAAAATCATTGCGTTTCGAACGAAAATACAAAGCAACACGAGGGGTATATAATCTCCTATGAGATATTCACTGCAGTGAGTGAAATTTTCCCCATTTAAAAAGAATGCCATGTCGTTCCGTTTCAAAAAGATCAACCCAATCGACTGATGACATAATATGCCAATCAGGCCTACAAGATTGGTACTTTTGACGTACCTTGCTCGGAATTAGGATTTTCAGGTCAATTCGTGTAAGGTCACCTCGTGACCTCTTGGTCGGCGAGTCAGAACTACCCTCGGCATCGTCATCATTGGATCGCTTCATTCCTGCAAGAAAAGAAAAACGGAACACAATTACGCACTTGAAAATTAAACAATTTGATAGATCACAATGCTACTAAAAATCAACAAGCCTTCTAAATTACGAGAACACACTGAACAGAAGTGTAGAATTGGCAGTTGTTTGGCAAGTTTTCAACGAAGGTAAATTGACTGAAAGATGGCGATTCATTTACAACGTAATTAGCTTTTTGGAATACCTGCTTGCTTCCACAGAAAATAGCTATGACAATTGAAGAGCTATCCTGCAACAATAAAAGACTGCTAGTGGCCACCATGTTCTTCACAGCTCAAGTTTCACGACATGCTTCGGCAATTTCACGCGCTTCAGTGCGCCCCGCTTGACATATTTACTCTTTCGAGTAGCAACAGAGGCTATGGCAACGCTTTCATAGCAAGCAGAACATATCGCAACATGGAACAGACGACACACAAAAAAAATGCATTAATTTTCCTAACTTAGAATATGATGGGCGTGCGCATATATTAAGCATTCAAAAGAGTTCAGCTGCTATATATATTTTTTTTCACCCTTTCCACCACGACTGTATGTATGTAAAGCGATCTATTGTGCGTCCGGCAAGCTTGTTTTGAATGACTCGTCGTTGCCATGACGACGAGGTGGTGGTAGTGGTCAGGCCACCACCACCGTTCCATGTCATGCATCGAGCGTAGACAAAAAACGCACTGGCAATTATCGTTGCTGCCTGTTGCCATAATAGGATTGAATGGATCGAGCTCAATAATTGTAGCACCACAAATATGGGTGACGTGTATGCAAATATCATATCAAAAGCTGTCCACTTACATAACGCTCGATTATTTTTTTTACCGTAATTGCGCTAATGGAAAATGTGAAATAAAACATTTTTCTGTGGCTCTTAAGTAATTCCAATTTACGATAGCATCAGGCTTTTTTATTTTAGCAGTAACGACTGCCAAATTCGTAGAAATCAATCCAGGAAGTTACGTCAGTCATTCCTATTAAAATCACACCCTAGCCAAAAATAACAGTAAAAAATTCAAAATAGCCTCGAATAGGAAATCGAACCTTTGAGCCACACAATCTGGCATCCTTGGGCAGCATGGCTAACAATTTTTTTCTTTAAATTCCATTTACACCGGGATTCGAACCCCCAGAATCTTCTACTCTTCAGTGTCACTTTATGACTACCTTAATCTTTCGCCCACCATCTCGTTCGTTAAATAATCTGCACGGTGCATCATCCGCGGATGATACGACGAAAGGACGGCGACTTAATACCCGAAACTAAATTAAATCAGAATCGACAATTGATAATTGAGCATAGCCTCTCGCAATTATCGACAGAAGAAAAATTACTGGGCCATTGAACTCGGGGGTGCTTCGGTGGCAAAAAAAAAATCGGTGAATCGCCAAGAGAGCTTTAGATAGCGCTATCCAAATCGAGATCAAAACGAGGATAATTATTTACCCTTTCGCTCGGCCACAAAAAAACTAGACGCCAAAAATCGTATACACACACATGCACAACAATGGGAGCCAAAAAGGGCGTGGCAACGGATCCAGGTAAAGCACAACAACGTCAGATCAAACGTACGCGCGCCCATTATGACAATTAACAGTGTTTTTCTCGGTATGGCTGTACGCACGTATACGTGTGCTTAGGATCGATCGGTCGAAAAACGTTCCGGTTTCGTGGAAACCGGAATTTTAGGTTTTTTTTCTCTATATTTTTTCGGCATCGGCATTTTTTACGCAGTGTCACACATTTGTTTTGCTTCACATAAAAAAAATAGGTAAACTAATTTTATACATCGTACCACCTATAATTGTGTGTTTCTAGGGTATGAAGATCTAAATTTTCTTTTCTATTTATTATTTTTTCCCCCCATAATTAACCCGAAAAATTATTTTGCATCGTATACTACGCATGTTTCGATAGTTTACTCTGGAAAAATCAAATTTATTATAAAATTAGCGCTTTTTTGAAGATTTCTTGAGATTTTGGTAGGCAAATTTATTAGTAAGTAGCAAATTAAAAAATAAAGGACGATTTTAAAGTCGAAAATAAGACAATTTTGATGAGACGACGATGCCCATGATCACACGGGTTCAATACTAGACAGAGTCCGGGGAATTTTTCGGGCGTGAGAAATTCATCCGCGCGCCTTCCATCGCTACGAAAGTAAAGTCGTGGATCTATACATGTACATGAAAAAGTATGTACGTTGTCTGGTATACGCTAAAAATCCCTACCTAGGTCTGAATCCTAGACTAGGCCATATTGTCAAGTGGTGTATCAATCTGTAGTGCACGAGTGTTTTAAGAGACGGAAAACGTTATATGACTCCCGTAACAAGTTCCAAAAAAAAAATGATTAACATAAATATTACAGGGAATATTTTGACGTATTCATGAGCACATTTTTACGTGCACAAAACCTTCAAATCCGGCTCCTAGTGATCTGAAGCCGGCAGCCAGACCACGCCTGTTTTCCGCCAGCCCCGCACCAAAAACACAATTTAGTGGGAACTGGCTACCCAGCTACTGCTCATAGTGTCTGCAGTGACTCACACGAAACTCGCCCGAGTCGGCAGAAGCGACCGACGCCCGTCAAATAACAGGGACCATATTTCTGCTCGCAATATCGCGCCGCTCTCAAAAACCACGAGCCCCGCATCCCATCCTCTCTCTTTCTGCGTCCCCGTCTCTCGTGTGCTTTTTATTGCCCAGCGTAAATAATCAAATATGGCCGTCGCGTACCCGCGCGCGGGTATAAGCATCTCCAGCCACGCAAACCGAAACTGCCTGGGTCGAGAGATCATGTGCCGACAAGCAAGTACGCAGGTATAGCGAAAACACAGGTAGTGTTTGTACACTGGGCCACCCCCGCACAAGCCGAACAGTCGGACCTCCAAGGTATCCAAAGCACAGGTGTTCAAACTAAATTAGCCAACAGTTAAACATAAAATCGAGTTGTGAAATTGGTACACGTGAACCGGATTCGGTTTGGACATTACACTCCTGTCGAAACTCTATTCATGCATGCTTGACCGGCATGCGTTTAGACATTTAATTTGGTCGTTTAAGAAATCCCATAGCTTTCCATTATACCTGCGTTCTCGAGTAGTGTTCGCCCATCTTGAACTATTCTCAACAATTAATTGTAAATGTGCTGCGGAGAGTGCGTTTAGCTTTGGGCAGCGCGATCTGTACTTCTGGACCGTGCCTACTATCTCGAAAGCCCAATGCGCCCCAATCTCAGGCACAATTCAACTAAATTTGAGCTTCGACAAATGTATTATTCCCTAGCCTGCCCCTCGCACATCTCCATAGACACGAGGGTGCAGTAATCCTGTAGTGTACTACGCACTGCGGTGATTTTTATAAAAAATTATGCCTAGCCATTTCAGTGTATGATGTGTTCCCATCACCTAGTAGCGTTGCCAGTGGCTGGACACACGCAATCATATACTAGAATGGTGACCAGCAATTCAAGCGGGTTAATATCTTAGGGAAAATTAAAAAAATTAGGGAATCGAGAAGGGGACGTGTTCGAGTGATTGGTGTGACCGCTCAAGACTGGATTGGGCGTTACCACCCAAGTACAAGAGCGATCAACAATCCCGAATATGCCGAACCAAAGATACACGGGAGACGCTGCAGTGAGCCAGAAGGATGCCGTAGGAGAGAAGAGACTTTCATAGAGAAAGCGGGAAAGCGAGAGAAAGAGATGTAAGGAGAAATTGACGTCGATAACGGGGAAAACCGGCTTGGCATCAAGGGAGGCGTCGGTCCGCCTATGGGAAGAGAGGGAGGGGCGTGTGTGGGGTTGGGGGTGAAGGGGGAAAGGCGCAGCAGTTAAGTGGATGGCGAGGGGAATCCATGGAGACAGGCGCTGTCGGATGGCGACGGCACGCATAAATAATCAATTGCTGCGTGTGGCGACGGCGGTGTGGCGTGGTGGTGGCGGTGCTAGTGGCTGCAGCGGAAGCGAAAACCCGGTCCAACACACACTTGCAAAAAGCTGCACATGCGAAAAGGGTAGTCGAGTAAGCAAACACCCCTCCCCCTACCCTTTAAAGAGTGTACTGGCAAATGGAAAACTTAAAAAATGACATGTATTTCCAAGGAAAAGCGGAACGTGGTCCGGAACAGCGCATAAAAGAATTATTAGCATAAACAATTATTTCCAATTATCTCCCATTTTTTTCCAAATGGATCGGCTGCTGGTTTCGGAAATCTGGCTAATGTTCCCGGAAAATCTAATCACATGGAATGAATTTATCAAACCACTGGAAACCAATTTTCGATCTTAATTTCAGTGTTTCTGCTACGACTAACAAATTTCGGTCCATTACTGGTTTGAACCTACCATCTACGATCATGGTGGTTGTCGCGAACCAGCTCAAGCACGCTTGTATCAACGGGGGTTTTAGCGGTCATCTTTTAGATCAAATTCCCTTAAAAAGCCCACATACGGAGGAAAGTATAGGAGTGCCAACAGAGCCCCCAGCCAAAAATAGCCGCCAATACGAAAATAACAATCAAAAATAATACCAGCACTGTCCACAAAACCAACAAGTTTTACTTCTGCCACGAAATAATATTTCTTGTAACTAAAATTGTGCTGTCAACTTGAAAAGTGGATTAGCTCGATGAGTGCAGAGCTAACTTGACGCACCGCAGATGAAGCAAGAGGCGGGGGCGGGTGATACAGTGCTCATCGAATGGAGGTAGGGGGAGGAGGGAGGTGAGAGGGGAAATGGCACGGGTGCAGAAGAGAAGACTAGCGATGCATTGCGACCGGGATGAACGACCCCCGCAGGTGAGCGCGCGCGCGCCATAGAGCAAGAAAGGTAGCGCGAAAGCCGCTCCGAGGCACGGTGGAAAAGCCAATCTGTGATGCCAGATATCGTGAAAAATGAGCACCACCTCTATAACAATTTCAAAAACGACATGGGTGGAGGCGGGGGGAACGTAACGTAATTTGTAGACACAACCTCGCTAAAAATTATTTTTGCCCATCTGTCCAATCCATTTGACACACTGAAAGTGATATGCCGACATGAATCTTGTACGAAAAAAAAACACCCCGGGAGTGATTTTTCGCTTGTCAATCTGACAGCACGGGTGCGCAAAACATGGCATGCTAACCACTCCCCCATTCCACTCTCATTACCATGGTGAAACTGTCATTATAATTGGCCAATATCTACCACGGAAAAAACTAACGAAATTCAACCAGAAAAAAAAATCGTTAAGGCACTAACAGACGATAGATGGGAATTCCTGGCTTATAAAAACAAATACTAGATTTTTTTTAAAGCAAGAGTAATTGCAAATGGCGGATACATTTTGCACGGAAGCTACGATTGGTTAGACGAGCGAGTGAAGAGGGGGAGAAGAGGGATTAGAAAGGGCAACGCCCCCCACCGCCACAACCCCACCATCTCCCTCTATCACCTTCCGATCCATCCGCAACAGAGGCAACCTAGGGAGTGGCTCATGCAAAAAAGGTAGCGTGCGAAGACCCACTAAGGACAACAGTACTAATGACTAACCCTACATTCTAATTAGATGATGCGCACCGATACGAATTGTGCTGAACTGGTCGGGAAAGAAATATTTGAGTATCTATCGACACTTCATACTAATTTGAATTTCCATCACAGGCTATTAAAATTAGTATGATACCTCTTGAGATTCATTTTGAATTTAAAACTTGACGTAAAAGCCCCATTTCACATATACATACATTTTTTATCAGATAATGAATAAACGAAACTGTGGTACTTAATATTTAAAGAATAGATACTTAAAGGGAAATAATAGTATGGCTAAAAATTGCACTAATTTAGAGCAAAATAAGACAAATATGTTCTAATTATTTTCAGTTTCATCAAATAGAAATCCTGTAATGGCCCAGCGAAAATATTTCTTGTGTATGGAATAAAAATTGCACTAAAATTTAGCAAATAAACATTCAATCGCTACAAAATTCTGAACAATTTAAACGGTAAGACAAGTAAATTATTTCTCCAAACGTGGAATACAAAAAATAGTAATTGCGAAAAACAAAAACTCAATATCTCAAGTCCACCCCACCGCCAGTTTCTCTTAAAGCACGAAGCGCAAATGTCAATACCATAGCAACCAGCACACGCTTATCAAAATACTGACACACCACCGGGACAAAATTCGACACCGACACTACAAAATCCCAGCCACCGCCCTGGAAAAAGCAGACTCTTCGCCGAGAAAAAAAAACTCCTCCACCCCATTAAATGATAACCCATAACCACCGCTGCAAAAATCAAAATCACAAACGCGTTTTTTACGACAAAAAAATACGTACCCGATTCATTCACGTTCACCATACGAACTCAATCGTCGCAGACGACGAACACTAACTAGGAAGCGACGAAATGCCGGCAGACTCCACCACTCCAAAGGCAGACAGGGAGAAAGACCGACGGAAAGTCTCCCCCAGTTAGAACCGCAGAAAAAAAACCGAGGTTACCACTAACCAGTCCGAGTACCATACAGCTGACCGGTTCACAGCTGAATTAACCGGAAAGCGACTAGAGCAATGAGGATGAAGCACAGTAGAAGGACCAGACGCACAACACCAAGTGTCGTTAATCCGGCCGATGTCCCGGATTCCGTGTCACGTCAGATGGATCCGTCGGAACGACAATGAGCGGCTGGCGCGAGCGGATACGGGAGAGACCGCGCGCGCGTGAACCACCAGTGTGGAGAGAGGCTGCTACCGGAGAGCGCTACAGTGGCGACACCCTGGGATCGATCCAAAGAACTGCAAGGTCTAGAGGCCCAACCACTCAACAGAATAATTTTCTGGGAAATGGGCAGTTATCCACTGGAAAGATCAATGGGTTCGTCAACGATTTGCCCCTGTAACGTAGGAGCCAATATTTGATTGCTACAACCAATTTTGGCACTCCACGTAGAAGACCAAGTAGAAGTGCGCGGGTTCAATTCCCTACCTAGATCTCCGGAAGTTTACGGGTTAGAAAAATTTGTACACAGGCATTCCTTCGGAATGGAAGTAAAGCTGTTGTACCGTAACCTGCATGTTGGCAAGGTACAATTTAAATATCAATGCCTAGTCACACAACCTTGTCAAGGCGCCGCCAAAGGGATTACAAATATACGACCCGGCTAGCCCAGTCGGTACTGCAACAGGCAGTAGACAGGTAGTAGGCGGGTGGTCCTGGGTTGGATTCCCGGCGCAGGCTCTCGTTTATTCGATCCTGGGGTACTGTTGAAAATATGCCACTCAGATATTGCCACACAGTAACACTAGGGTTACAGAATATCCTGTTATATTCGCTACAGCGATCAGGAATAAAAAATAAATAATAAACTAGTAATGGTGCAGTTAAATGCAGTAAATGCTAGTAGAGTAGTAATGGCAAAAATAGGAAATATTCCGGGCTGCTTGCGTGGACACATTCTAATTGTATTTGTAAAGTCGCATGCTTGTTCCAGACGGACCAGACCGCAAACGGACATTTCCCCTGCACTCTAACCTTCCAATCTCGTTATTCTGATCAAATTTTTTCCAAGATGGCGGTACAGGAAGTGGAGTAGCACACATCGGCTTGGACAGAGCGCTGGGGAAAAAGGTTCGGTGGAACGAGCGTCGTTGCTATCACGCGAGCGCGCGTTGCTAGGGACCGCCCACGCCTTCTCATCCACTACCCCCACCCCTCCTCTCCCTCTACTAGGAGGCGGCCCATCCCTTCCACTCCCACCCTCTTGCTACGCTGGGTGAGGAGGGGGGAGGGGGAGTAAGCACTCTGGTTGGAATATCTTCCGGGGCTGCTCCATTTTCGTGGCGCGGGGGAAGCGTGTTCTATCAAAACGTGGACGACAGTTTCGTCATGACCACTCAAACTGGTATACATTTAAGAAATTGCTTTGAATGAAAGATGTATCCCTATACAGGGAATGCATTTTGTTGGTGTGTTTCCTATGGTATGTTATTTTTTTCTGAATTTTTGAATTTATTATATTGAATTTATTAGTATTATATTTATTAACCGGTATTGCAGCAGTGCCGTGTTTCATTCACATTCGTTTATTCGACTCCGGAATACTGGTGAAAATGTGCCAATCGAACATTGCAAAAGCAACACGAATGGTCACAGAATCTGAAAAAGAAATAGATCTGTTTCGTTGAACTGATTCGGTTTAGATGTGGTAACCCTTCGAATACTATGCAGCGAACGTGTTTTCTCTCTTAATCCATTGATTTATTTAATTTAATTAATTAACAATGAATTATTGCTCGACCACTCCTAGAATTAAATTTTCTCATTTATCGCAAGCCGCTCGCTGATGAATATTTGGCACGAAATAAAAAAAATGAACGCGGCCTGACTGGTTATCGCGAAACTGGCTCATACCATGTTCTCTCCGGCCAGAACGATGGAGAAGAGAGAGCGACGAGTAAGCCACCTAGCGGCCAAGAGTGGCGACACTATCAGGCCCCGATATCCCAAGTGTCGTAAAGGAGAGGGAATGAGTGGGGGTGGTGGGGGGACGATGGAGGAGAATGATGCGAGGCGTTACACGTCCATACACACATATTCACTGGTACTGTAACAACAAACCTCGCGTTATATGACGGGCGCGCCCACAGCTAAATTCTGGAGGAAGGAAAAGGGAGGAGGAGGATGAGGAGTAGGGATGGGGAGACGAGCGAGGAAGAGAGAGATCTGATCAAATTCTGGCGCTTCTGCTTGCCGTCCGTGCCACCGTGCGCGGGAAATTACTCACGGAGCGATTTCGCCAGGCGTGAGCCGAGCAGATGAGCCATTTTTTGTCGCAGAGAACGGGTAGCTAGGGATATGGTAAATTGGGAGAGAATGTATTCTGATTTTTCAGACATTTTTTTTTCCTTATCTCCTGTTACGAAATGGGTTACTGCGACAGTAGTAGCTATTTGTCGACAGTCGCTTTTATTTAGGAATATACTCACAATTGATTTCACTATATTGCCAAACCTCACCTCTATTTTATGGTACTGTAGGACAGACAATATACATGTATTGACAAGATAGCTATTATTGGCTCCTTTGTACCCTGCCCATTATTATTATTATCTTCTTTGAACCCTGCCCACTGACAAGAGCGGATAGGGCGGCAACACATATTAACCCTTTAAGCGATACGTTTCTTTTCGGAGACTAATCTCTCACCTTTAAGTTAACTTCAAGCTATGGATGTATTCAAATCCGATTCGCATTTGTGAAATTGTATTAATCACTATGGGATTTGTAAACGTGAAAGAACATGCCTATATCTCCCGTGTTAATGCACACGCAGTGAATGTGGACGAGTCAGGCTCGTCAATAGCGCTTAAAGGGCTCTGGGGGAAAGGAAACGTCACTTGCGTCGTTCGTCGGAAACATTACCCGCAGCACCATACGAGAGGGCTGTCTGGTTCTAAGTACATAATGGTCTCTTCACTAGATAGCGTCAATTTCGTCATTTTGGCGGGCGATTTGGAGGTGCAACGATCCAGGGTTCGATTCCTGGCGAATGTTCTATTTTATTGGATCTCGGGGTACCGACGAAAATGCGACCCATTGTGTCACGAGGGGTACAGAATCTGCTGTCGGCTGTTCAATTCTCCAATTATTTAAATACTCCCATCAAAATAGACGATCCATCTAGCTCAGTGGGTATGGCAACAAACTGCTGATGGGGTGGTCCCGGGTTCGATTCCCGGCGCCGGCTCTCCTTTATTCGATCCTGGGGTACATGTGAAAACGCGCTCTTCAGGCACTGTTTTAGCAACACGAAGGGTACAAAATCTCCCGGAGTATTATTCACTACAGTTAGGGGAATTTCCAAACTAAAAAAAAAATAATAATAAATAATAACTGCAACCGGCAAATTGATTCTCAGGAACGCCGCCAGAGGGCACAGGCGACTGTCACGCGCAGAGTCCATACGGCAAGGAGAAGGCACGGTCAAACCGCTCGCGTGATTAGTGCCTCACCGCTGGGAATCGTTCTCTCGGCAAACATACAGAGACGGTCGATAGAGTAACGCACGAGAACCAACCAAGTAACGGAGCCGCCCCAATGTGCAGCAAAAGTACGGCGGTTCCACATTCGCTACTACTACTACTCTATACACATCCAATAGGCAGAGTTGCGACAGATGGCGATAATAATTTAATTGCACACCGTCAGCAGCAGCAGCCCACACGATATGGTGGAACCAGGCAGCCCTGGAGCACGAGCGGTGTTCGCCAATTGACTGGTGGAGGGGGGAAGGGGGAGATTTTTCCCACCTGGACAATTTTCCTGCTCGACTGAGAACCGAGCATTGATTAGAAAAGTCGCTGGAAGGCCATATTTAGAATTTTTGAGGGGAAGGTATATGGATCGATACCTAATCAATATACAGGGTATATTTCGGGCATATGCTCTCTGACAAAATATAGTGCGAATCGCAACATTCTCTTGTACAAATGCTTGCTAGCGCTAACTTTTTCATGCATGTGCCGTGTTCGCTTATTATACCCGTGGGCGCGGGTTCAATTTTTTTTTTCTTTCCGGATCACTGTAGTGAATAACACTACAGGAGGTTATTGTACCCCTCGCGTCGCTGCGGCGATATACGAGGGGCACATTCCAGTACCACAGAATCGAATGAACGAAAGCCTGCGCCGGGAATCGAACCCGGGACCACACGCTTTGTAGTCTATAACCATAGCCACTGAACCACAAATGGCACGCGCGACTTCGAACCCGGGTAAAAACGAAAAGATACATTTTGAATGTAAATTTAAATAACCAAAACGTTACTATTTTAGTACTCTATTTGTAAAAAAAAATAAACGAATTTATCAGTTCTTTAAAAAGATATATTAAAGTTCCAAGTTTTTGTCTGCAGTTAGATTATTGATGCCGCGTCGATGACGTATTAAAAATTAACGTTGGAAAATTTAATTTGGAGATGTTTTCCGATTATTTGCCTGTAGTGAAGATGGTGATCAATATCACCGCTAGTTGGCAGTACTGTTACACCCACTCCTGTAATGCGTAAACACTAGAAATGGTTATTTTTACGATTATTTTTACGATAGAAACGTTTCCATTCATTATTTGAACTTCTCACATCAATTCAAACAGGTGTCGAAAAATAATTCCGTTATATTCGTGCCGTAAACGATATAATTTGTTGTGGGCGTTGAAGATTCTTGGCCTGTCTGGAATACAGTGGTCAGGTAATACTATTCCAGAAAATCTTCCCAGCGCCATCTACCAGCACCGCATAGGCAATTAGGCCTACATGTGCGTGCAGACTCTCAGGCCAGAAAGCCTATGCGTTCGGCTATGCACCTTCCATGCAGGTATGGCTCTGCGGGAAGCAATGACCTCCGATGGCTTTCATTGCAAGCCTCGTTTAATTGGACGAGCAGCCGCCATTTTTTTTTCCTCTTTTTTTAGTTGAAATTCAACGGGGATATTTTTTTCTGTCCGGTTTCACTCTCTGCGCGTAACTGAATTTGCGTTTTTTTTTTTTTTGTTGAAGATCACGATTGGAGAGTAGTGTAAAAACAGACCAAGCGAGGCTGCTTCCATAGATTGTCAAAACTTGACCGCATTACATTGTACATTCTTTCTCGGAAACAATGAAGACACCCCAATACAGCTTCAATGTTCTCGGACGATTTTGCATTTGAATTTTTTTTAAACTACGTTCAATCATCATTCACATGCCAAAGTTCGCATGACGTCATGGAAAGAAGTCTTCTCTCGTAAAAAAAAATTGCATTTGGAGAAATAGAATCCTACTATTATCGAAAAGATACTTCTTGCGTATTAATTGCTTTGATGTTCGGCTAATTAAACATTAAAAACCCACAATACTACTATACAAATGACAAAATGTTCTTGGAAATGTTTAATTTATGGGAAATGATAAAAGAGATTAGTAATTCAATTGATATAAAAACAATCACTGCCGGAAAGGGTCATCAGCTTCAGAGCATAAGTTCCAATCGGTTGAGCCAGCGAAATGAAAATACAACTTTGTAAAAGAATCGTACCATGCATCATTGAACATTATATGCAAATCAGTCTATCCTCAGGTCATTTGAACTGTAAAATTGCATCTTCAGATCGTAAACGAAACCGTGTCCAGTATATGTTTTTTACTTTCAGGCGTTTAGGCACGCTTGGTTAATTTACCTTTACTTCGTCGAATCACCACCGAAAAAATTACCATAAATGTCCAGCACCGTACACATGTGAAAAATATGATCGGTTGAGGGAAAAAAGGAAAAGATATATTTCAATATATTTAACTGCGCTTTGATAAGCATAACACATTTTCTAGGAAATGAAATAAAAAATGAACCAATAAATTAAACTATTCGGGAAGGGCAGTTTGAAATTACGGACATTTTTAGAGTTAAATCGTGGTGCCCTCGGGTGGAAATTGAGTAAAACTATCCGACAAACGCTCGTCGATTGAAAAAAAAAAACAAATAATACCAATACCAGTACTATGGTAATGCTAATACCAACGCCAACTATAGTCAAAGCAAAACGCAAATAGGGTTAGCAGAATGGAAAGATTGCGATAGAAATATTGGGGAAGATCCATTTGAGAAAACAAATCATGGAGTCAGCGGGGGGGAAACAACACTATAAATAAAACTATTTAATTGCGCCGGTCAAAAAAACTGACGCAAATACAGCAAACATGCTAATTAAATCTATCCAGAAGGGCAACCGTTTTGACCAGATAATTCGACCAACGTGTTTGGAAAGCCGCCTCAGCAATGAACCTCCACAAAAAAAAAACGAAAACGGAAATTTCCTAGACAAAATTTCACCAATTTTGTTTACGACTTTGGTACAGGTGATGGCGAACTTAAACAGGCCACGCAGTGTACAACACGTCTGAAGTAAAACGCGGTGCGAAGCATGCAGACCAAGCAAGTGTGTTTAACGTTTTCGAGCCGTACGAATTCGGTTATCCAAGTAGGCTATGGCGAAGTGGTTTTGGCGAGGTCGTGCCACGTTTCAATGTAACTGTTCAGGTCAAACTACTGTAAATAATGTGCACGTTTCGTGGGCAACCAGCGCGGGAACGCTTTCTTACGAACATTGTTGCACGTATTGGGTAACCTATGCAGTTTTAGGTCTACCTTAATTTTTGGCAATTACGGCGAAAAAGGTACAGTTTAAAGTGTGTTGAAGATATAATTTTTTTTAGAATGGAATGGTTGTGATTGTGTAAGTAATTAAATTATGTTTAAAATTACTTTCATGCCAAAGTGTAAAATAATGTTGGGACCAAGTTACATGTTAACTTTTTTTTTCTTTTCATTTTTTTCTTTTTTTAAGTTGGTTTAGTTCGATTTTTGGAATGAAATTTCTCAAAACGAAATTTATGTTTCATTGTTGCTGTAGTCTGTACGAGTAGATCACTAAATCAGTTTTCATTGCAGAACAGTGTCAATTCCAAAATAATACAAATAACTTATCATTTATTGAGGTCAATATAATTTTTTACAGAGATTTTTAATCGATACTCGAACAGAGTATCGATTTTGGAAAAAGTAAACAAATTTCATTGAAACTGTACACCTAATTATAAACACCGATTAATTGAATACAAATGACAAGTTTGATCCAGAAAATAAAAAGGATAAAATCAGTACTCGTTGACCTTAAAAAACAACCGCGCAATTAAGCGTAATGACGTCACAATCTACGTCAGAAACGAGTTAATCAGCTTCGTTCCATCAACGAACAATTGATATTCTAAAACTGGCTTTTTTTTACTTCAGTCGACTAATGCTAATCGATAACAATCATTGCTTCGAACTTCGTGCCCAACCCCAATTCGAATTTCGAAAATCAGATTAAATAGCCAGTGTCATGTCTATAGGTTAATAAATATTGAACACTGTCGCGCTGGCTGCATAATAGAGCAATTAAAACGGGTTAGTTGTATTAAAGCGTAGTAGAACTTAGTAAAATCGTTTGGTCGATCGGCCATTATTTCGTTAATTAGGGTATTATACAACATGGACTCGCTCAACCCTTTTATGAGATCGTTCCCATGGTACGGGTCAATTGTTATTTTCTGCAAAGCGACGCAATTATGGAACAAATCTTTTACCAGTAATTTGGCTATATCCTACTATCCTACTGATGTATAGAGCTCGTGGAGCTACATTTGGGCACCCGCCATCTTGTTTCCTTGCCTAATAAGGGGAAAACGTCTTAAAAATTAAATACTGCGCATTATGAGACGTACAGAATCTTGGTCAGCCGTCTGGAATGCAAGTTGTGTACTCATAGTTCCATGAAACGCGCTTCGAAATAGTTTCGTAATTTTTTGATGCAATAGAAGTACAAATTGGCGTCTGGTTTTTAAGCCGATCGCCCATTTCGCTAATCCACCATCTACTTAGTAGCAGATTTGCTGCATAATGGACTACCTGACCCTATAAACGAGGACCCCCAATAGCATATGGCCGCTTTCGATTCTATTCTATCCGTGTGTGCTATTCGACCAACAAAAACGAATACTGTACATGGTGGACTTTATTGGGCGTCGCAATAAACGCCATTGTCGTTCTGTGCAACTCGATGTACACGCTATACGGTATTATACGAGCCATTCATAAATAAATTCTGGCACGACAAATGTATGCTATGCATGCATGAGGCGATTTACGATACATGCATTGCTTGGGGAGGGGGGGTAAAAACGTGTCATACATCTGTACATCATGGCTGTGGAAACCAACCACTCTTGTCGATTGCACAGCAATCTGAAGATACACATTTCCTCAGATTTTTTCGATTTTAAAGATATCCCGACGAGCTCGGGATCATAAAAATTAAAAAGATCACGCTCAAATTTTTTTTTTTTTTTAATTTACGTTCTTTCAGAAACCAATTTAAATGACAAATTATTTTTGTTATTGAATAATTTGTTAGCTCAGACATGATCCACTACAATTTTAAGTATAACTTAATTAACTTTTATTACTTATAATTAACTTTTTTGGCTGGGAGCGGTGGCGCGTTCCTGTAATCCCGCTGCTGGGAAGCGTACGAACCGATGGCATCCTACGAAGCCTA
>JAUJYS010000999.1:0-19212 GCA_033995665.1 Melogona broelemanni | reverse complement strand
GCCCCTCACATATCTCCAAAGAGACACGAGGGTGCAGTATTCCTGTAGTGCACTAGGCGAAACGGTGAATTAATAAACAATAAACAAACGCCATCACCACCTCCACCACATAAACTGTAAGTTGTTTGCAATATATAATACCCGTGTTTTCGTTTCAAATGGGGCATTTTTTCGGTTTGGGAAAAACATTTCAATCGATGCGTGCACGGTACAATTACGTTTACTTTCCGTTCGCAAAGTAAACATCTCTACTTATCAGACTTCATCTCAGCAGCCACACGGCAGCTCCAGGTCTGCTTTGCCGCACGCACCCGTTGGTTACACCAGCAGCTGTTATTATGGGTGGCTCGTATTGCTATGGCAATGATGCGACGTGGACCAAAATAAGGTGGTCGGGCTATTTTTATTAGCCACGAAATCGTTGCTCCGCGCAGTCGGTTATGACAATCACGTGCATAGATGTCCCATTCAGTGCCATGGCGTGTTTAAACTCACTGCGTATGTATATGTGCGTGCAGGATGGAGGTGGTGGGGAGGGGGGGGCGTTCCCTTTCGTTCGCTCAAATCCATGCCCGTTTGGCAGCGGGTAGACCGCGTGGCGAGTTAGCGTGGGTGATGGGAAATGGGGATGGTTATTTTCTGCGGTGAATTATCTCGGGGCATGCGAAGGTTGATTTCAATAATGCAGGTGCATTACTGGATATTTTCGTATGCTACACTGCCCTCAAATGATCATAACAAAAGGACATCAACTTCGTGGGATAAATGGCGAAGTACCAATTTGACCCTTAAACCGGCCAATTAAATTTTTAATTTCAGATTTATATTCAGATTTACATGTCATGAATTGATATATTTACCAATATTATAAATATGAATATGCACTATAAAAATGTAATATTTGCAAATATAATAATATAATAAAATAAATATAGTATTTCATTTCAAATTTATATATTTTTAATGTAAAAGCATAGCAGGTACGGGCTGGCCGGCGAAAGGGCTATTTAACAAGCAGGTCCTTCTTAAACTTGACGATGGAAAGCCAATCAATACCAAATATGTGTAAAATAGCAAATGCAACAATTTGGAATCTGTAATCATCACTGGTAACTATGTGAACTTGGGATGCAGTCTTTTAAATATAACCGATTCGGCGACCTAATTCACATGCCTTACAACAAACTACTGTACGGTACAGCGATAGAGCATTTGCCATGTGTGGGGCGATCCCGGGCTCGATTCCCGGTTAGTGCTATCGTTATTCGATCCCGAGGCACTGGTTAAAATGTGGCCCTCTATAAAATTATTTATCGATGGGATTTAGAGAGGTATATAATATTCTGTTGTGATTTTCACTTTAGTGAAAAAAATCCTTTAAGACACATTTAAATAAATACATAATTATAGATACCTATTAAAGAAGTAAAGTAATAAACAAATTTTTAACTAATGAATCAAATATATTTAATAACTTTAGTTGTTCCGTTGTAGTCGTATTACCTGTCAATCATTTCTTTTTTGTTGTAAATGTCTTATCAGGGCGGATTATAAGTGTCCGATATGCGATTATATAAAATAACGAGTCTTCGCTGCTTTGCGTAGACCGGCTGAAGGCATTATATTTATTTCTAAGGTGACGTCGATTAATATTATAGGTTTACACGTAAACTGGGACAGTGGGAGATAGGTCAAGGAGCTACGAATGTGGTGCAATAAATTTTAATGAGTGAGTGACGTAATTAAATTTTATGGAGATAGGTTGGTTTATCAGGCGTTTCATTACTGTAATCAGACTAAAAATGAAAGAGCCCAGGTGGTATGTTACTGTTGTTGGATGCAGTTAACAAAAACAGACGAAGTATTTTTACGTTTCACCAACGAGAGTACTGCGTCTAGGGAATAATTGTTGATCGGACAATCGATATGGTCTGACTTCGCTTGGCGATATCCTATTTCAAGTAGAGATCGATGCTAACATACTGTATTTTATATCACATGACATATGTTTCAACGAGTTGCAAGAAAAGATTGTATATGGAAAAATTCTATAGCCTTCAAAGAAACTTAAAATAATGAAAATTATCACTCAAAGACGAGGATATTTTACTTTTTGCTGTATTAATCTATTTAAAAACAAAAACGTTTACAATCGAATTTCATTTTTGAAATGGAAATGTTCTTAATTATGTGGCTATTAAGATTTTAGGAAATGCGTTTTTAATGCCGTGGATTTATGCACTGTTCCCGTGATATAAGCTTATAGCACACATTTCCATTTGGCGAATATCGCCTTACCTGTAGTTTTACAGTTATTCAAATTATATACGCGCACCAAATATCTCTTGGGACTTTCGTTTGCTTAAGAATTGTATCCAGGAAAAATAAGAAAATCTAAATTTGTAGAGGGCTCGTATTATATAACTAATCGCTTTAGAAATAATATTCAATACGTCAATACGAGAAAAATGCATTTGAAAAATGATCAGACGAGCCATCAGACTACATGTATTTCCATCTGATTCTTTTGTAGCCATTTGTCATAACAAAAATGAAGAGGAGGGGGGAACCCCCCTCCTCTTCATTTTTAAACCTGATGTTCTAGCGAGTTTATGTACGAAACCATAAAATCAAAACCACCACTTCGGAACAAATCCACTAACGAAGTTGCAAACCGGTTTGGTGCACGGTACTCGTATTAAAAATCCATCTTCACGATACGCACCACCAGTATCTGTTTTGGATTAGCTCACTCGCAGCAAAATGAGGCAAGGATTTTACGCCTACGTAGGGGGGAGAAGCGGGCTGATGATATTAAATTTCCATTCGGATGAAAACCAGAAGACGAGCTCGGCTCACCCCATCACTCTGCGTTTATTCCTTGTTACGTCGTCTCGTACCCGCTGATCTTTCAACGAGCAAATTACGCGATTGGCTAATTAGTGACGAGGAATATAGTCTCGAAGGGTAATTTTCCAATTTTTCCAAAGTGTGCGTACGCGGAAGACACGCGCAAACCGACGTGTCGAATAATGTACATCGGGTGAAAAAACAAACTAGTGTGTTTTCGGCAAACCCATAATTAAATTAGTGTGTGCAAGCTATTGGTTATTCAAACGGTATTATTCACTCTTTATCGTGCTTAGGCGTGTGCTTCTCGCCAAATTAATATACGAAACAACGACGCTAGATGGGAAATCTGAAACAATTGTCTTCTTTCCAAGAGCTTTCGCAATGTGTGTAGGACGATTTAATGGCCACCACGCACCATCACAAAATGAATGGTTGTAATTTTATTAGCGCGAATTTTATTATGCGCGCCCGTAGCCAATGTCCTCTTGGCACCCACGGTGCTTTGAAACACATATTAATAAAATAGGTTAGCTCGAATGATAAATGAGAAGCGCAATTTCCTTTTAATTGACGCCGAACGATTTGCAATCAATCTCAATAAAATTATTTTTAAATATCAGTGCCGCTTTAGTACCATGGAAAAAAATGCTTAAAATGTAGATATGTTCCTTGTATGTCTCAAGAAATCAATTTTGTGAGAAGATGTGGGATAAATGGCAAGAACCGGCTGCGGTGCGGCGACCCCGGGTTCGATTCCCGGTGGGGGCTTTCGTTTACTGATACTGGTGAATACGTGTCCCTCACATAATCTAAGCAACATGAGGGGTACATAAGCTCTTGTGGTAATCACAACAGTGAGTGGAGTTTCCTCATAAAAAGGTTATACCTTAATGGGGGCTATTCTCTCTGAAAAGTGTTGTCGAGGTTTAGGTGTCAGATGTGTTAAGCGTCATTAGGTCATAATTGCACGCGATATCCATATTATCAGAGCTATTGCTTACTAATCGACCGCTAAATGGAATACATATTTTATTAGAATTGCTATGACGTCGTCATTTTGTATTACTTCATGGCAGAAAAGTGTCATTACATAGGCAACTGTAGACAATAATAGTTAGCTGGCGTCCTCTGGCTAATGGCAGGAGATTATATCGCTGCTGCAGACTTGGATCTTCGGTCTCGGGAGGTATTTTTTGCCAGTCTGCATACTCGGTGACGTCAATAACATATTATAGCGTAAAAACACAGGGACAATGGACGCACGCGCATCTCCGGATGGACGTAAGTTCGTTCTGCAGCGAATCGATTTGGAATGCCGTCATTGCCTCATTGGCTGAATCCGTAAACAGCCGTCCCGCTGGGTTTGCACGTGCTTCGAAAAACATCTCTCGGTGAACGATAAAGATCGACTTCTTGCGGCGAGAGGAGTGACAAGGTCCTTTCCAAAACCGAAAAGCCGTTTTGGAGTGGAGATCGGTACGATCAATTTCCCGGGTCGCGTCTGGCTAAAGGCCGAGGACTTTGAACTGTATGGTAAAAGTTACGTGTAACGCGAACTTCTATAAAATTTTTCTCTTACTAATTTTGTTTAATATGTACATTTCAATTTCAATTTAAAAATACAATTTTAATATGTTATTATACGTTTGTGTACGTGTGAAATAGCATAAAGTGACATTCGAAAAATGTAAAATGAAGTTAAAATAATGTCAAGAATGCTAAAAATGAAGCCAAGATACCGTAGTTTAAAAATAATGCCAACATTTGGCTAAAAAATAAACCAAGATAAAGTTTAAAATGAAAGCAAAATAAAGCCTTAAAAGTTAAAAATAAAATAAAGCCTTAAAGTTTAAAATAAACCTTTTTAAAGATAAAACTAAAGCAAAGATAACATTTAAAATAAAACCAAGATAAATCTTAATAGCCACGATAGTTTTACGACAACTTGTTAAATTGAATTCCACATCATCAACAAGCCTAGGAAGATTATAAAATTCTCGAATGGTGAGAAATCGTCTATCGGGGAATACGTTTGACATTTCCAAGACCGGGTCAATAAAAGGAGGAATCCCTGCTAATGGACCAATTTTTATACCCTAATTGTCCAATACTGCTCAGCGAATGGGAGGGTTACCATCTAGCGTCCACATATATAACGGCTACATATTCTTCGCCCACATAAACGATCCACATAAGTATGTCGTACCTGGCTTAGAAATTCAGAACTGTTATCATGTCGGAGGGACGAAATTATAGGTCCATGTCATGGATCCATTCCTGTGTGCGTGATGAGGAGTAATTTTGTTTTTATTGTTCTGTGGCAATGCTACTGCTGTTTACCAAGCCCATCGGTCGATAATCGTCTAAATGTGTAGGGAAGTTGCGCGGTAGTCAAGCAATAACTGGCGCAATGAAAAAGTGCTTAAGCGGTAGGTGGAGAGGATTTGCGCAGAGCAGTGTGTCTGCGGTGATGAGCTGACTTGAGTCTGCATCTGCTTAGTAGTCAGTCGGTCCCTCTGCGATTTTATGATTTATCTTCTATCGTTACCTCATTCAGATGTTCAACGTCTAGACAATATTCGGTATTAGTCGTCTGTGGTGATGTGGATGGGAGTCAATGGGTGATTCTTTCTAGCGCCATATATTGGGAGATGGGGTAACCTGACAAGAAACACAGGCATTGGGGATAAAAATTGGATATTGGATTCCCAATTTGTGGTAATTTGATGCCAAAAATTTCGTGAATGAAATATTTTTCATTCAGATATTACATTAAATATGCATTGTATTACATATTACACTTGCGCTTAAACCTATCCGAGGACAGGCAGCATTTTTCCCGGTTACAGACAGTGTTTAAAATAAACAGAGTCCGACTATTATTGTTTCGAATAAAAAATATCAAATTTTTGACGGAGGTCTATTTCCCCAAAGGATCGAATGGCATATTTTTAACAACATTCTAAAGCGCCTCGAGAAGTCCCCGTTGGGGGGGAGCGACCTGTACATTTCGTGTGGCCTAGGCTATTTTTAACGTGTACTGGCTTTAGTGTATAGCCCAAAACGTTCCGGTGTATAGCCCAAAAAGTTCCGGTCGTCTTCATCGGGATTTCAAAGCAAACATGCTAACCACTAAGCCACACGGCATCTATGTAATAACTAAGGGCTAAGGCAAATCAATCAACAGCAAATTGTTAGACCTAAGAAAAAGGAAACTTAATTTAACAATGGAAAAAGGATGTCATGCTTAAGTGACCTCTTCTTTTTTCGTTGAGTCGGGGATTTCAAGAAAAATTGCTTGTGCTTGGACTTACGCCGCTCATCTCATGTTCAACTATTTCGTGTAGCCTAAGCTAAAATATTTCGTGTAGCTTAGGCTATGTTTAACGTGTACATGTCCCACTGTGTATAAATTTCTCTAGCCCAATAAATTCCGGTGGTATTATTATTAATATAAACGCACATAGCAAAATAATAATTTAATGCAGAATCAATGGTTATGTTTTTCTGCTTTTAGCTATTAGAAAAATGACTTCCTATATGAATGATGTTTTAATTGTAATTCGAAGAAGTTGGTCGTTCACCAAAATTGGCCCTATCCTTAGCAACATTTGATAGTAGAAACGCTTTGCGCTGCTTGTTCTATGATATAGTCTACCTTGCCTTGTGCTCTATCGATCAACGATTTATTTTGTCAAGGCATGTTATTGTGCGCGCAAGGTGTCCGTGTCAGTTGATTAATGGTTGTGTCGGGAAAATACAACAAAAAAACACCTTCCGAATGAAGTATAGGTTGTTTCGAAAATAGTCATATATCGGTGGAGGTTTGTCTACTTCCCGTTTGTTTCGAAAACGGCTGCGTTCTGAAATTGCTGTCAAGGAATGATGCCAATGAATTAATTTTCAGCCACCACCTGCGTTAATATCTTCCAACCAGATGGGGAGGGGGGCTTCATAAATATTTCGTCAAATATTGTTGACTTATGTTTAGACCCATCGTTATGAACCAATAATCCATCGACAATGAAGCATTTCAAACAAACAGATGAAGGCTGCAGCCGGTGCCAATTTGCCTTCTCCAATGCGAAAAGTGTTGTCCAATAGGTGCACTGCAGGAAAGCTATCACGGGGAGCTTTTAAGAATACTTCATAGGAATGCGGGAGAGAGCAATGAACACGCTTCAGCTTACTTGTCCATTGCTCATTCATACAGAGGTTGATTAGCTTGGATCCTAATGATTTTGAAAATTCTGCCAAATTAAGAATATTCTTTACACCAATATCATTTGTGCAAATGTTGTTTGCCACTAGCCCTGACCATATCTGATCTGTATGTAATATCTGATCTGACTTGGAAGCCATTTCCGGACCAATAGTTTCTATGCCAGTATAGAAATGTTGAGTGGTCTAAGATATATTTTTTTAAAAGACCGGACGATATTAAAAGTCCTACACACCGCACTCCTGCGTGCTTGAGGCTTGGTTTGTGGAACTTGAATACAAACGGAAACATGTTCATAAAATTATGTGAAAATGTTTCGAACGCAAGGAACCGTTTGGGAGCGAATAAATAAAATATGTTTTCATCAGAAATGTCTAACAATTGAATGAACTTCCACCACGTGTTGCAAGTGATACGCGCACAGCAATTAATTCCACGTAGTTGATTTTTTATTATTTTTTATTTTACTGTACCGGTAGCATTTTTGGATGTTTTTATTTTGTCATAAACAAAATATAAATTTCATCTTTATTATCCAAATACTAGTAACGGTAATTATTTCTAGTATAGGAAAGTATGCAAAGTGTGTTAATCTGATTTGCGCTCACTAGTATAATTTTGCAAACGATCGTGTTGCGCACTCGTCATTGTATAAAGGTACTAGCACAGGTTTTACCCCATGCAGCCAACCTCTCGTAATTACTGCTAAAAACGCAAATTGTCAGCGTCGTCCATGTACGTGTAAATTCAGTCCGTCGTGAATTGCATGCAAATTCATAACGCTCTCACATTGGCCTGGTCCAACCGGGCTGGGATCATGTAACCCGAAACGGGTTAGAAAATGCGGGTAACGAGTGAAAGAAACTATAGATTTGTATTTCCAGAAATAGAAACATCAAATATATTTTCTATGTTCCTTTGATGTGGCTCGTCATCGTCGTTTTCGTCATGAAAAATCAATAATGTAATTTGTTTGCTTTTACATTTGCAAGATTTTATCACAATGTTATGCACTTGTGCTTATGTTCATGCAATGTGTAACATGATTATTTTAGGTAGACCTGCCTTATCGAGATAAATTACATTAAACCCACTATAAATTTCACCACCATTTTTTTATTTGTTTGCTTTTACATTTGCAAGATTTTATCACAATGTTATGCACTTGAGCAATGTTCATTCAATGTGTAACATGATTACTTTAGGTAGACCTGCCTTGTCGAGATAAATCACATTAAACCCGCTATAAATGTCACCACCATTTTTGATATTAGGAGAGTCAATATTCCTTTTATTGCATTTGAGGTGAGGTCAACTGTTATAGGAAATAGCGCATTTAACTGCAAATACATTCCAGAGAGGATAAATGTCCTGAATACAGGTATCCTATTATTAAACATTGATATCAGTGTGTAAAACAATGGAGTCCTTATCGGGAAATTCAATATTGTGACTCGTCATAACCCAGTAGGTATTTCAACCGGCTGCGGTGCAGCTGTCCATGGTTCGATTCCAGGCACGGGTTCTCGTTTATTTGATCCTGTGTGGTACTGGTGAAAATGTACCCCTCACAATTGCTTTAGAAACACGAGGAATGAAGAAAACAAATATTTTGACTTAAGATACCAATAAAAAATGTAACGTACTATCGTAATGTATCAGTTTTTGTGACCTTATAGGAAGAGGAACTGTAAAACAACATCCATTCCCCAGAGTACAATGACACAAAATATACTTCCAAGTCATTGTTTTGTGAGCAGCCACCGTTCCGCGGAATCCAGGAGATTTGGCGTGGTCTCGCCGGCTCATAGTCAAATCGCTATGCGGCGCCAAATGACCGTAACACCGCGAATCCGTCGCTGAATGGGCTAGAGATGTAACGCGAGCTATGAATTGGCATGTGGCGCGCTCGGCGCCACGTTATACTCTGTACGTGCGTCAGCGCAGCCTCCTCCTCCGCGCCATTAAAATTCAATTAACAATCAACAAGGCCACCAAACCCTGATGGCAAATGGAGGCCCTAATTGTGGAGTAAGACGGCGGTAGTGACGAGGGGTGGCGGCGGGAGGCGATAGAGTTCGCGCACTGAGATTTTTAATTGACCCATTTCTTGTCAAGCGTTATCTTTTATTTTTTCGCGGCCCGCGATGAACTTTGTTAGCAGTACAGAATAGCGCAGACGAGATTTCTTTAACGTTGTTTAACCTCTTCGACGAATTGGAATTCCTTCTCCCGTTTGCAATCAATTACGCAAATTGGATAGATTGAATCAAACGTTGTGAAGTAATTGCCATCCTTTGGAAATTCAGTTTTAGTAAGGAAAAAATCATTTATCCGAAATATGTGCGCCTAAATTGCTGAAAAAAATGGTTGGATGACAAAACAAGCTCAGTAGATCAGGTTACCTCAGCACATATGACAACTGGAATTCACTGATAAATGTTGGTTTCGTGAAAATCAACGTTTAAGTGTACTGTTGTCGAATCATCCATTCTCCTTTTTGATTGCTCTGTAAAATTCAAAATAGTAAAAAACATTTTATGAGAACCTCTACGTTTACAGTTAAAATAGCCTTGTGTATCTAAGTTAATTATTTGTGGTCGTCGTAACTCAGCGGTAGAACATCCGTCTGTTGTGCGACGACCCCGAGTTCGATTCCCGGCGGGAGCTCTCGTTTATTCGATCCCGGAGCACTGGTAATTTTTACCAGTGCTTTCGTTACGCCGTCTGTGCTTCTCCCAAACTGCTCAAGCGGTTAAAGGAGGTACTGAATATATTATTGTGTTAAGTTATTGACAATCATTGATTGCAAAAACAAAATCATTTATTTTTATTTTCAATTTGATTAATCTGATCCTTCATTTCTTTGTCCTAACCTTTTACTGTATCCATATGTTATATTCTTATTTTTTTCCCCTTTCAGATCCATGAGTTGGTATGCTTCCCGATCTTGCGGCCTGTTGCTCTGGGCCATCGGCGTGACTGTTCTGATCAGCTGCTTCAGCTCTCCGTCGGCTTGGGCCGAGCCCCAGTACCCGCAACCATGGTCGCCGTACCAGCAGCCGCGACCGGCCGGCCTCTCCAACACCACCGACTGGCGTTTCCGCTACTCGCACACGCCCATCAACTACAACAACGCCGGCTACCGCAGCCCGGGCTTCCGATCTCAGCCGGCCGGCGGAGGCGCTGGCGCTGGCGGTGGTGCCGGCAACGGTGGCGGGAACGGCGGTGGAGGGGGAGTGACTACGCCGTCGGCCTTCACGGCGCTCAGCGGGGCGGAGTCGACCGCCACCAATGTCAGTGCCGAACACGAGGAGAGTATCCATGTGGCCAGCTGGAACTGGCAGTACGTGCGCACGCCTTTCATCTACACGGCCTTTGTGGTCATCGCGGGACTTTGCAAAGTCGGTGAGTCTGTCTGCGATGTTATGGTTGACCAAAGAGAGTGCATAAAACTAGAGTACTGGAGTCCTATTAACAGGCATTTATGCCAGTAAGTAAACAGAATGATGTCGCCGTTTTGGCACGGTTTTATAGGCACACATACATAACGCTCCCATCAACAAAAGGGTTCCATGTCACTGGACCGTCTACAACAAAATATCTTGGCCTCGAACGGGGTGCGCATTCAATTGCATGAGGCTAGGCGACTATGTTGTAGGCAGTCTAGTGACGTGATACCCAACAAAAGATAACCGTGGTAAGCAAACTATTGCTTCTACTACTACTGGCTACTACTCTATTGATTTGGTTATTGACGTTTTAGGTGACTACCCCAGCTAAAACTACACAAAAAACGGCGCAAATCCCCCTAGGTTGTATTCTGCATCAAGATTTACCCTTCCAGCTATTTTATGTTTTCGGATACTGGCATTTCTTCTTTGTTATCGTATTTTTTATTATTTATTTCCTCTCGTAAGGCCGATAAACGAGAGCTCGCCCCGGGAATTGAACCCGGGACAGCCGGTCACAGTATATTCGTGATTAAATTTGTCGGTGGATAACTGTCTGTCGGTATCAGTTTTATCACCATAAAAACGTATGTGGCAATTTTGGTTTTTATTCCTGTCTGTCCATTTTATTTTTATTGACGGATATCAAATACGGGTATATTGTAAACGCGTGTGAGTTAAACTGCGAGGAAACTTTTGTAAAAGGATAGTTTGAGAAGGTCAGCCGTTTACCAAGTCCACGTTAGTCATGAATAACGACGTAAAACGTGTTCAAAACGTAAAGCAATTTCATCCGTTCAGTTCAAACACGTATAACAGACGCAGACTCTAGGACAACAAGAAATGTATTACCGAGATGCACTACGTAGACATTGTTATATGGCAACGTTAATTCTTCTACACTTGGGGAGGGGGTACCCTTGTCGCCTAGCTATAAAAATAGTCATTTCAGCAGAAAACGAATTGTGATAAAAATGTGACTGGAGGAATTTCTTAAAATATTGACTACAAATCGCTTCTGAGTATTTTTCAGCGTTACCAAATCACCACATAAACATAATACTACCCAAAATCAAAAATATTGAATAAATATTTGTTTGTGCCATTTGTGCGGATTGTCGAGATTTTTTGCAAGAAGGAATGTCATGTGTAGGTGTGCGTACACGTTTCTGATACCTGAACGAAATATTTCGCAGCCAAACAGCGTACGCATGAGCTATGGGAATTTCACTGGAAATTATTATTTTGATATAACGAAATGAATTCGACCGTGCTCGTTTTTAATAATGATTTCACATTACCTTCAGGTAAAGAATAAAGTTATTTTGATAATAATTTTTCCCCGGAAAAAGTTCTTCTCGTGAAGATGCCACATAATTATATTTATATATGAAAACCATTTCCCATTCTGGATTCATTTTTTTTTTTTTTTTTGCTACGTATGCATATACATTTCTGTAATTGGATTAAAGAGAGAGAGCCGGCGACGTCCTTGGCCTTGTGTCTATTTTCTTCTACGGTGTACATGGTGTATGCAGCACACGTTGCGACTGAGCGCAAAGCGCTTGAATCCTCGAATCCCAGATGGCGCTTCGGTGATAACCAGCAGTGACTGATCCTCCAATCAATAGAAAGGCAAGCAGACGCGGGCGGGGTGCTTTATAGATGTCAGGGGGGGGGGCGAATTGATCCGGAGTGATCTGTTGTGCGCATGCGCGCTTACAAGGCTTTCTTTAGAAAAGGTACGCCCTGGACCAAGAAGTGGGCCCCTCTTCCTCCTTCGGTCCTTTTATCCAAAATGCTTTAAGCAAACTTTTTGTTTACAGTAACGAGGGCATGAAATGTGACATAGGTTTGAAGCTGGGCCAACAATTCATTTTTCTTTGTTTTAATTTTTTTAATTATTGGATTTTTAGATACGAAAGGAACTGTGAAAAATAGCGTACTATTAGAAATTAATTTTTTTGCCAGAAATCTAAACTTATGTGATTAGCGGTTTATTTTAATTGCACGGCAAATTATTTTTGCTTGGCTGCATGGATTTGCATTTGACAGTTCATTTAATTGACTACAAAATTGGTAGAAGTATTAAAGTATATTTGCGTATAATTGTTTAGTGACCATGTTTCCAAGTTTTATCAGTACTACTTTTTTCTTTTATATACACAGTAATTCATAAGTTCGGGACCTCCCCTCCCTCCGTTGCTTCATAACTTATGAATCACGGTGTACATGTACATCTAGTTCTAAAATTTCATTTTTTATCAATAATATAATATAATTTATGAAAGTAAGTCGACTTTATGAATGTGCTTTAGAAGTGACTGCGGTGCAGGCGGTCCCGGATTCGATTCCCGGCGCAAGCTTTTCACATATCGCCATAGCCACACGAGATGTACAGAATCTCCTAGAATGATATTCAATACAGTAATCAGAAATAATACAAAAAAATGTATGAATACGAATCATTCATCAGCTGATATGTAGCTCTCCTGTGCCCTGAGCATTTGCCCGTCAACCCCTTTTCATTCCTTTATAATAAACAGCGTGCCTTGCCAGCATCCCAAATTCATCCCCCCCTCTCTCATCTCCATCTCCCGCATCCCGCACCTCGCACCGTGCCCCATTTATCCCATTTGCCAACTTTTTTGCCTTCTCCGGAAGACTTCCAAGCAAGGCTACACGAAAGACGCTACTGGTTTTCTCGCTCAAATGTCATAGGTCAAAACGGTAGCTACCTGGGCACGCATGCCCACGACAGCCAAACGCTTAGGCAAGTGACAAATGACGTGTTTGTTCTATGCGCTTAATGGTTTTGCCTTTTCCTCCTATTTTATTTTTTTCGTCGTGGGCGCCGATGCTTCTACTAAAAAAGGTGCAAAAAGTTGAGAACGTCAAAGTTGGATGCGAAACTTGACGCGATGTTCTGCAAGTGCACCGGCCGTGGGGAGAAGGGACAGCTCAATTTATTTTACATCGAGTTGAGTTGACAAGACGTCAACTTCTGTTAGAAGCAGTTTCCGGCAAGAGAAATCTTTATGATTGGCTATCCGGAGTAGCATCCGTTTTGGGATTTGTTCACCAAACAAATTCTGATCAAACTTTTCGATGATATTGGGAATTAAAAAAAATGCGTTTCTAATTATTTAATCTAGTAATGTTCATGAAGTACGAAATTGCGTTCGTCATTCATACTGCGTCACAGTATTTCCGGATATATATCAGTATATCATTCGCTAAGATTTTTTTAGCTGTTTGTTCCTAGCGTCCCTGCTTCTGAGTTACCCCCTCCTCCTCCTCCCCAGTCTCGACTTTTGATTTTGCCCAGAATAAACTTCATCCTTAGGCATGAATATTTCAAAGTGCAACTGTCATTCGTTCACCAGGAATGACAGTTGGTTTGCCAACGGTTTGTAACGGATTGGATAACGGCACTTAGTCTACGTGTTTATACATATAAGCGTAAAACTTTAACTTTATAAAACTTTAGAAAATTTTGCTATCATAAAAATAATTTATATCTAATTTCCATCTCTTCATACATAAACGATATGCATTATCATATCAAAAGCATTAGACAAAGCTGCGTTTTTTAGCTTGGCTAATTGGTTTTTCCGTCTAAATAGGCCCAACCATGCACTTTCATTTGCTGCAGCATATCTTGAGAATTTCAGTTCTTCCTTCTGCGCTAAGCCATAAAACAAACAGTTCGGCGGCACTGTAATCGTGCTTAACCGTCCGTTTTCACGAGCGATTAATTCGGTACACCACGGGCGAATGCGACGGTCATCGTCTCGTTATTTGCTTTTATCGGGGACGAGAGCGCGTCGAGGATCATCATAATCGCGACCGCTGCAGGCCACCGCCATTACTTTGGCGCTCGGATAACAGGCTTTGACTAATTTGGCGTATGAAAAAGTTTTGGCTCATTGTGCCAAATATGATTGTTCCTGCCGGGGTACCTTAGCCGAGGGTCATCCGCGAAATTGGCGCAACTTCGACATTCCGAACTGCCATGGAATGATACTGAGAATCTAGAATACAAGTATATGGGGAAATAGCCGGATAACGTTGTCAATATACAGTGCATATCAAGACGAGAAACGACAGTGACATTGTTTTTTATTGTCTCGCGTGTTACTATTAGGTAAAAATATTCATCTTTTGTCGTTACGCTTTTCTGAATAATTCTGAGAATCCCAATTCTTCTTTTTTTAATAATTTTATAGATGTTGCCTCAAAATTGTCCACATCGTAACATGCCTGCCATTATGTATTTACATCATAAAGACGGATTTATTTTGTGTACATTATTTTATTTACCGATATGGTATGAATATCAATTTATTAATAAAATTACAAATCATGTGTTTTATGCAATAATTTGAATTCATTCAAAAACATCATTCGTAATTAACCATTTATTCTAAACATTGCTGTAGTCTAATTATTTTTTCCTTCTGTTGCAGGATTTCATCATGCCAACTTTTTATCAACAATATTGCCTGAATCATGGTAAGTGAATATTTCTGATCGGATTCGAAATTAATATAAACATGCTAGAATAACTTCGTACAGAAGTTGTACATAGTTCGTGTTAAACTGGTCTATTAATAATTGCTCCAACTTTTTTGTCCAATTGTTGTTCCACCATGTTCTGATTATTTAAATTGTGTCGCAATTATTTTGGCGTTATCGAATCGTTTGATAAATTGATATATTACAAATCCGTATGTACAAAAAAATTGATGTAGGTGCGCGGTTATTTTTCTTTTTTTTTTGTCATTTTAATCAAATCATGTCACATCACTCACATGTCATATTAGCTTTTACGTCATCTCCGAGAATTTTATGTTATGTTTAATATTTTTGTTGTTGCGGTATAACGTTATACAGGTGCATGTACAGTACGTCCCCTGTGTAGTGCTCTGTCGCATCCAATATTTCGGTTACCTATGTTTTTTTACGTCGCATTGTATTTTCGATACTATTACTCAAACGGTCTTCAGATAGAATATACACCTGTACATGTGGAGTGTAAAGTGTTTTTAAAGCATGCTAGATCCATCTTCTACTTTTTTGTTGTTGGTGGACTAGAGCTTTTGTGTACAAGGGTAGAAAAAATATTTGGCGCAAATTGTGACGATGGCTCAATCGTTCGCTGTGTTGGCAGAGTGCAATCAAACGCATTACCGGTTATTTTTAGATTTTAATATTTTCTTAGGATATACCAAAGTATTCAGAGAAATATCTACCGTAGTGCGTTTTTATTAATGTGGAAATTAATTACTTTTTCATATTTTACTTTTATTGATACATATTTTATTTTTATTGCTTCATATTTTACTTTTATTGAGATATATTTACGTTTATTGATGACATTTTGCGCAGCTAGCTAGTGATGCGCCGTGTTCTTAGTGAAATCACTGAGCTCTGGCAAGCAAAATTTAAAAATCCGGTCGTGGGTGATGTGTTAATGTGGTGTTATATTTTATGTCCGAGTTTACTCTGGATGTAAAAAAGGCATTTGCGTTTTACTTAACGCGCATTATTTTGAACACCTGTTTCGCAGCATTCATTGTATAAACATGGAGAAACGTTGTGCGGGAGGGAAATATTTTGAAAACAGAAAGAACTGTTTGGCGGTGAGGAGTTTGGCTTGTCTCTTTTTCATCGATTGTTTAGCAAACATTTCAGAACAAATAAATGTCAAAATCACGAGTGGGTCAGGCTACGGCGGATAACAAAAGGAGCAGAGAGGAACCTGGTCGGCTATCGATCGTTTCCAGCAACGATCCCGCAGTCGCGCCGCAATTTTCGATAACCGATAGTGCCGAGAGTGCAGGCGGCCTTGCCATAAACACGAATGCGTGGAGCGTGACTTCCATTATTTAAAAAAAAAAAAAAGAATCGTTCCAATAGCAGCAGTCTTTCGAGGAAGTTGGCCTGATGGCTTCACTGAATGATCGTTGGTGGTGCCCTCTAGGGGCGTTCCAAATATTCAATTGGTTCGTTGTTGTAGTAAGATCGATGATCAGAAAACTATCGATTATACTTTCTGTGGTCTTGTTTAGACGTTAAGCTTCCTTTGCGTTCGCAGCGGTAAAGTGGGATTTGGTGGATTAAGCTTCACTATCATCGACATTGGTGGCCTGCCATTACCAACCGAATGACGAATTGTGCGCCACCCAGTGGTAACCCGCAACGTCAATCGAGGAAATGGGATTTTGAGAAACTTTTTTGGTTGTTGTTTGGAACTGAGATTGATTGTGAAGGGCGTAGTTTGTGTGACTGCGAGAAAACGTGGGTAGCGAGCCGCCGGTGATGTTGGCAAATCAATGAGGGTACTTAGCAGCATTGTCAGTCAAAATTCTCGACAGACGTGATTGCTATCGTATAAGGGGCAGCTGCAATGCAAACAAGTGTTTCGCTCCTCAATCAAAAAAGTAAACTTATGTTATTTTAAATATATAATATTAGATTAGCAAATGAGGAAGATTGACTTGACATCCGGGCAAGTAATAAATACATGTACGGATTAATGGTTAGATCCATACCAAGGTCAGTATAAAAGGGTTTGGTCAAATTACCTGAATAAAGGTAATTGCAATAAATTACTAGATGAAATTAAAATTGTAAATTTTTATCATTATTTAGATTTTCTTGAAAATGTATGTAAATGTGATTAGTCACGGTGTTTTACATGAAGAATTGAAAACGTTACATTACAGACATGTCTGTAATGTTAAGGTACATGCATGTTAAACAGTTACTATCTCTTCATGCATTTTCGTTGCTGTTTTTTTCTCGGCGAACTCTCTGCACAGTAGAGCAAGTGGAACGCCAATAGTGCGTGAATATCGATTTTGTTCTTAAATCAGAAATTGGTTGCCAGTCTACAGTGTGTGCGCGCACTGTTAATTAATTTTTGTCGAATAAATTATTCGGGGTCTCGGTTGATAGTCTACCGACTTGAGCGAGCGCTGAAAAACTGTAGGATGTTATTGATTTTGAATTTTGATGATGTGGTTGTAGTAGTCAAGCATCCTTTTCGCGATTATGGGAAAATATCACGGGGTCAATGGACTTGAATAATAAGCCAATATGCCATCATCGTTTCAGCCGTAACCCTCCTTCCAGGAATTTAAATCTGTAAAGGCGCTACGGTGAATTTATATATAAAAAAATATTATGTGGACAAATTTATTCAGATTCGAACCCACAACTCTCTAGTTTCTTCTAGGCGACCAACAGGGAAATTAATTATTTTGCTCACTGCAGTGAATAACGCTACAGGAGGTTATGTATCCCTCTAATCGCTTCGAAAGAACATTTATAGAAAGGCAATTTTTATTTGCGCGATTGCTTCAGTTTTTACTGCATTGCTATCTAACATCGCTTGTTCCGTTTTACTTCAAGAGGAACATCGGCGCGAACGGAAATTGCTAAAGAAGCTACTTCATGTCCAGAAAACAATTTCGCATATTGGAACCGTGGAGCCGGAGGAGAAAGAACTGAACCTCATACTGAACTCAATATCAGCTTAATATTTGCTTTTATTACACATTTAGCGAGCAGCTTATCTGAACGATAGACAAAATCAAGCTGCGAGCTGAATACCGGTTGGTTGGAGTTTTGGTTGGAGTCAGCAAGTTGCTGCCTCGTAGAGACTCACAGCTAGTCTAGACAATACATTTCCAAGGGAAATGTTGATCGTTATCTGGCAAGTCAAACTCAAATGGAAAATGAAGAAAGTATGACAAAACGTTGACGTCTTTGTTCTCAACATGATTTTACTTGGTGAGTGAGCAGTATGTAGGAAGAGCGAGCAAATATGCTGCCCCCTACATTTGGCAATCACACATAACTCTTATGCACTGCCGGATAAACATAGTATGGCGCACAACGCTTGCCGTCATCCAAACCAAAACAGGGTTAGAGGGATTGTAGGAGCCGTTGTGATTAACCAAACCAATGATCCAAACCAAGTTTAATAAAAACCCAATAGCGCTCTTCATGTCAAAATTACTTATATTCATTTTATCAATAATCAATTTATGATTCGTTTTCGAAACCCTACTGAGCTACGCGTCTGCAAAAATGCAATTTAAAACTAGCAATATATTATGTAATGATTTTTTTAATCAATAAAAAAATTAGGAACTGTTGTACAAAGTACTCCGGTTTGTGAACTTCAAACTTTCCTAGCTTCTGTAATGAGGCTGTGGAAGCGTAGGATTCTTGTTTTTAAGGCTACAACATTGGGATCGCGTATCTGCTATAAAATGTCAAGGATGTCTGGCCATTGCTTTATATCGGCTATAATGCATGTATGACTAAGCTTTCGAGGATCAACGTGGACACAAGCGCTCGACAACGGCGCGGTACGCTATTTCGTAAATATTTGAAAAAGCTCAGAGATTAAAAGCAAATGGCCGGGCATACAAACAGGGGAGGTTTTGTGTTTAGGTGAATGCGCGACACACGTCAATGGCCTGTCAATATGTGTAGCCGATCGATAAAGTTGTCGAGTTACGCGACACTGCCGTTTATGGCGTGGAAGTCTCGCGGGCGGCCCGACTCTTTTATAGCGTTTGGCGGCAGCCATGGAAAGTAAAGCCGAAAGTAAAGCCGAAAGTAAAGCCGAAAGTAAAGCCGAAAGTAAAGCCGAAAGTAAAGCCGAAA
>JAUJYS010000998.1:0-19218 GCA_033995665.1 Melogona broelemanni | reverse complement strand
GGCTAACGAATGAACGAAAGCCTGCGCCGGGAATCGAACCCGGGACCGTTGGTTTCGTAGCATGTCCCCATACCCACAGAGCCATCGGTTCGATTTTAATTACAATTTAAATTTTATTCAATAAATATTTTAACTAATCTGATAAACTTATTGAATACAATGTGAAAATAAGAAAATTGAATTGTGTCCAGTTTCAATGTTATTGTCCTGGGTATTTTTTTAAAATTTACAATCGCTGCAGTGATCTTCATTACAGGAGATTCTATACCCCTCGTGAATGCCCGAGAGACACAGGTCCACCCGTACCCCTGAAATCGAACAACAGCCCGCCCGCGCCGGGAATCGATCCGGGGGCTGCCGCACCGAGTCTGTCGCAATACCGACCGAACTACGAGTCGTACGCCTTCATGTTGGCTCAGTTTTCCCCATACGATCAAAAACGCCGAGCCGTAGGTCTGACGAGTATGCCGTTGTTGGGTCTGTTGTACGAACCCCCCTCGCCCTCCATTCCATCTGCTCCCGGGTTCGCAAATGCAAGATGAACGGGGCACAGGTGTCGTCCGTCTCCATCGCCTCTTCCTTTCTCAAGATTTCACTCTTTCTGGCGGCTCCTCGCTATATCTATGCGCCGTTCTTTCGGTACGGTCGTATATCGTGCGAGTATAGCACCAACGATGTTGTCGCATCTCTTTACGTTTCCCCTCCACATATTTAGAAACCCCCAACCTTCCCCTCGGCCCCGTCGGAGATGTTGTTTGTGTGTGTATATCACGTCAAAAAGTTTCCTAATATTTACACTGTCTCTGTTGCAAACAAACGGCGCTTTGGCCAGTTGTCGCTCATTTGTAGGAGATTCCGAGTATCTCGCGCGCGCGTTCCGAGATCGTCTGACAGCACTGGGGGTAAACCCCCATTCCTCCTCTCCCCTTCCCCCTCCCACACCGACAACCGTATGGCCTCTATGCCGCGAAAGTAGTTGGTGCCCTCTGGTGACATGGATCCCAGGTTCCGTTGCTGTTTAGGTAGATGAGTGATGATTGTCAGTATTGGGTAAGTTCCTTTTTCAAGGAACCAGTTCCAGTTCCTACAGTCATTGACGGGAACCTAACCGTTCCTAGTTTCCATTTCAATAGGAACCTGACACTTTTCCGTTCCTTTATCGTTCCTTCGATAGAAACTCTTCTACGGTAACCCTACATACTGAATCGAATCTTTAAAAATCATTTAACAATTCGTTGGAATTTTTTTAGAAGTTGGGTTGGCTTATTTATTAATCACCGAAATTTGACAATCTGCGAAATGTCAACTGCAAAATGCCCCATGCAAAATTATTTTTTTAATATTTTTTTTTGCTTTTTCCAAATGACAACCGCAAAGTGGTTCCCTAGTTTTTAAAAGCGCCACCAGCGGCGTCAGTCGAAATCAAAACTGGTACCACAAGCTTTCGAACAGTTGAGATTTTAAATCAGTCTAATGCGCGCATGTTGATAAATTATAAAAAGAGGAATCCGAAAGTGGAACAACGAGTTGTCCTGGAAAATCCCGGTTTTCGTTGAGTTTAGCTGTGCCGCCTTTAAGAAATACGACTAGCGCGTGTCACTCTAGAAAGGCTAGGTGGGGGGAGTGTCCCGAATAGGGATGGATGCCGCATCCTCGAAATCGACTGCGGCGCCACCAAAGGACGTCGACGGCGTCAAAACAAAAAAGGAACCGTGGACGACATCGTCGAGGAGCATTATAGTTTTTGATGGTCGTTCGTCGATTTGTTCGCGTTTAACATTCTCAGTCGTTAACGATTTTGAGTCGCTTTATTATCGTTAGCGCGACCGGGGTTCGATACGACGCTGTTGTGTCGTTTTTGGACGACACCAAAACTGTGGTAGTTCCCAGTCTTGGGTGTGCTGGCGGCTAGTCATGGTATTTATAAATGGGGGTCCGGTCTTCTACGAAGTATAAAACGAAACCAGGGTTCATGCCCACCTGACAAGTCTGGGGGGAAAAGTCTGGGAAATTAACTTGGGTCAAATTATATCAAGGAAACCCTGGAAAAGTCAGGGATAATTCTGAACAGAATCAAACATGCGATTTTCTTTTTACACTAAAATGTATGCACACTTGCCAAAAGAATTGCGCGAAGCGCACTCTTTTCCTTTTCTGAGGTGTTACAATTAAAAAAAAAATCGAACGCTGGGGCATCCTTTTCTCTTTTTTGGTAATTAAAAATGTTTGACAACTGTCATTTATTTACAAAAAAAAAAGTTTAAAATCTCTAATTTTGGTCGGGGAAAGTCAGGGGAACTGATTTTTAGTTTGCGAACATTTGAGACCAAATATGTGTTTTGCGTTAGAATTGCCGAAGAACCTTTCAGATGTTTCAGCATTATCTTTTTTTTTAACACTTAGCATACGTCTATCAAAACGCCAATAATACACTTGATATATTTTGGCTTCAGTGAGGCCACGGCTCTCTTTGCAGCGGCAGAGGTGCATTCGAAAGCGCAACCTCAAAAAGGTTATCTACTCATAAATGTTGACGCATATTTGTTAGCCTGACATTTGTACGTGTCACTAAAAAAATGTATTTTTTGTACGTTTTCGTTTGGCAAAAATTAGAGCGTAAAAGTTTTGAGCGAGAGATAAAAAAAAATGCTGTCGCTCCTGTTCGTGGTTTCTTGCGAGTCGCCGACCGGAGACGGCAAATTTGGCAGGCTGCTTGTCAGGCATGCGGATATGTCTGTCCTCTAGAAATTAGCTTGTCGGAGGCGATTCGGGAACACGAGATGGGGTTCTCTCGATAGACGCGGGATCGAGCGGGGCAACGAGGTGCGAGGGATAGAGGCCAGGTGTCATCGACGTAGTTCCGGTAATCTTGCGGTAGGTGTGCCAAAATGCGAATAATTTCTTCTAGTAGCCACCAGACGCGTTTGCAGTAGCTGTCTGCTTTTGATTTTAAATCACAAATATTTTAGTTTTTTTTAAATGTCCGGTAATTTATTTCATCATTAAAATGTCGTGCTTTTTTAAGACATTTAAACAAAATAAAAATTTTACTTGGGCCACTCCAAAAATAATGACCCACGATTTATTTTAATAGTTAAAACTTAATGTAACAACCCTGTTTTTCTACAGGCGATTGATGCAAGTGATTTTTCCCATAATCTCCGTCCATTTCAACGGTCCTGAGCCACCATGTTACCGTTGAAATCGACCTTCGGAATGGATACAAGATCGTGATCCCATTTTACTCCCATGATCCCATGAACGCTCCCGAATAAATCCGAAGTTCTCTATTCGGAATTGAACCCGCGTCACCGGCCTAATAGTCCATCCCTAAATGATTTCGAAATATTTCGGAGTTTGGGGTGCCTTACTCTTATTTAATCTCTTTGAACGCACGCGCAATTTTGTGCATAATGCCATTTCTCGAGAGATAAGGAATTAATGAATTGGTTCTGACGCGTCCAGAGGTTCGCTGGTTGTCCGTTGCTAATAGCCGGAAAATTTATCGACAACTTGTGTGTCGGTGGGGTGTGGCTATAACCGTTTCTCCGCTAGATGAGTTCATCCCCCCCACCTTTTCTCCCGTGTCTTAGGGTTCATAGGGATTTTTTTCTTCCGTTTTAGCGCTTTTCATTTCCGCTTTCCCCCCGGACAGGGCTTCCCTTCTATGGCTGCACTTGTGTTTCGTGTAAATGAAATTATGATTAATGGCAGCGACTGATTCGCTGTGGCTGAAGGTTCTTTTTCTTTGAGCATCCTTTTTAGAAAACACTTCGTACTTTCTCTCGCAACTTTCTCCTTCAAGCCTGGCGACGCTGCGATTCCTGGGTCGTGTTCTCATTTATTCGACTGAGTGGAAATTTGCCTCAAACGAACATAAGTGCCACACGAAACCAACGTGTAACACTCCAGTTGTGATAGAGCAAAATATCCACTTCAACTTTCATTCCATAATAACAAAATGGCGAAAATGTCTTCCTTCAAGCCTTCATTTTTTTGTGAATAAATATGTAGGATGTTCTCAATTGGGAGCCGCAATTCTGCCGTTCGCGTTTCTTTTGTGTTTCGAACGCTAAAAGGGGTGTTCGTCTTTCAGCAGCGTTTCGCTGTAGTATTCGTATGCCTGTCGAAAAATGTTCTGTCGTGCGACTCGTAGTGCTCGGATATGTGCGTGTGTGCAGCTACGGCAGCAGCCCGAAAACCCACTATTCGGGCTTTATTAATCCCAGAAGACCCGATCGGAGAGTTGTATTGGTGTCAAGAATTTTAAAGCCCTTGTAGCCGAGCTTGTCGACATTGAACAGAACACGTGCTTATTCACTCTGTCCTCTGGGGGCCATTGGATTGGATGGGATGGGGGATGGGGAAAGGGGGGTTGAATTGAGAAAGGTTTTTCTTCAGAGAAGAAAGGGGGTGGTGATGGTGGTACAGTAATGGATCTTAGGTGTACGGCTCTACACGAAAAAAATAGACTTTTTTTGACTTGTCACCGAATGAAAATTGGGTACTTTGGCACTCGTAAAGTTCACTGTATGGTGGCGAGGTGGTGATTTTTTGATGCTGGTGTTACACGGTGCTTTTTTCGGGTCCCTGCTCTTAAAATGATTTCATGAAGCTTGTTTCTGGGTTCTGGCATAGACGGCGTTAAATTTTGAATCGAGCAGCCGGTTGTTACATTTCACCAGTTCCCTGGGATCGAATAAGCCCACGACGGGAATAGAACCCGGGATCACCGTACAATAGGCGGATGCTCTGACACCCAGCTAAGACGACCACATTGGTTTATTTCCGTTATTTTTAATACTTTAAGCACTCCATCACGTAATTGGCCATTTCGCTTCTCGGGGCTTGAGAGTTCCCGAGACGTGATGCTGTCAGGTTAGGAAATGTTAGGGGGCTTGGTTGGATCGTTAAGGGGGCTGGGGTTGGGGGGGAGGATGAGTGAGATGGTGGACTCAGATACGGGACCGGGGAATGTCGTCGAGGTGTCGCCAACGCTGGCCGGACGCCAGACGACAGACGACGGACGTGGACGTGAGGAGGAATGGGGGAATAAAGCGCCTGTCCGGAGCCAGCAGCAGGGTAACCGGAGGAGTCCTTTCCGTCAACTTACTGCTGCTGCGAACGTCGCGTGATCTCTGCAATTATTCTCTTGACAGTGTTTTGGGGTCCCCTCCTGGCCAACTCATTAGCGGTGACGGGTGCCCCGCCCACCTAGTTAACATACATGCGTTCAACAACGCTGGTTTGGGACCGAGTGGAGGGGTTCAGTTTGGTCTCTGAAAAAATTATTTTTTACCCATAAATATGTACGTAGATGTATACTCAAAATATCTGCTGCGCAAATTCGATTGAGTTTTGACTATACTCAATTTAAATTTCGTAGCCGGTATCTCATATTTTTTTTGCGAATGAAAAATATTGATTAAAATAAATAAGATCAGTGAAAAAATATGTTCGATAGTTAGATTCCTCAAGAAAATCTGTTAGTTACGGAGGAAAGAAAACGTACGAGCTTGATGGCGGTAATGCCTTCTTCATTGGTGAATAAAAAAAAAATATTTTCATTAAATTATTTTCATTTTTAATTCATTTTTATTTTTGGTGATTAGAAAAAAAATATTTTCACCAACGAAGAAGGCATCACCGCCGAAAGCACGTGTTTTTTGTTTCCTCTGTAACTGATAGATTAAAAGTGTCGTCGGACTTTATTTTACTGATTTTATTTATTATAATCAATATTTTTAATTTAATTATACCTACGTCTCTGCGTGAATTTTTTTTACACCACCATCGTTTATGCATCGTTAGTATTTTATTTGTAGTTTTCGAAATATAGTGTAATGTACTCGAACTTTTTTAAGTTTATACCGTTTATATGGTATTTTTTTCTTAATGTATTTTCCTTCTCTTTTTCATGTGCTGCTTTCGTCCCAACAGGACTTCACATCGGTAAGTCACTCTTTTCACTTTAATCCTCCCATTTTGTCGTCTTTTGTTTTGGATTGGGGCTTACTTCAAACAAAAGGCGAAGTGGAATGAAACGGCTGGGATTCACAAAAACGAAATCTCATTCATTTTCTACGGTTCACGTACGTAATTCATACAGCGCGCCGTTCGTTGCGAAATCGTTGTGTTTGGAGAACCTGAATTTTATGGCAATGGCCAACTAGTCAACGAATTTCATATTACAAACTACTTTGGCCTTTCCAAGAAGTTGTTGACCAATTTTACTGGCCACTCCAGGCTTTCCCAAAGAACCATTCATCTCTTCTTCCCCCCCCCAACTAGCCATAACACCCCCTCCCCCCACCTGAGCGAGTCTGTCGGGTATGTTGGCAGTCTGGGCGCGCAGATACCTGGAAGCGTTTACACGATATTTACTGCTCGTCCGTATTGTGCGCGGTCTTCTCGCATGGCGCGCGCGACGCGGGCGCCTCTGACGGGGTCTGGCTCTCGATGACAACGCCCGGACCATAAATTCTTCCCGTGCCAAAGGAGTTGCCAGATGGTATATCAAAAGGAGGACTCGTCCTCCATTCTCAGATTGACATAGGAATGAATGTTCGCTGATCTACCTTTAAAAAAATAACACTGCAGGAGACTCACTTCTGTACCCCTTCGTGCAGTTCAGGCAGTGTCAGAGACTCAGAGTGTCATATTTTCAACAGTACCTCGAAATCGAATAAACGAGAGCCCGTGCCGGGTATTGGAATCAGGGACCGTCGAACCGCAGCCGGTTGCAATATCGTATTTCTAACTACGAGCGAGAGAAAAAAAAATGTTCTCAAGACTCAATCTACCGTAAAATGTCACATTAGGTCAGATTTAAAACAAATGTTGAAGTCAGAGGTGGTTTTCTCTGTGTTCAAAAATTGTTAAAAAATTCGCGCTGCGCTCGGTTTAAACATAATCTCCAACAGAGTGTGAGGCAGCCAATCCACGGTATGTACAGTAAAAAAACACAGAAATAAACTATCGAAACGTACCGTACATAACAACATTTTTTTTTTTAAATATTAAATATACAAATACAAATTTTGAAGCCATAAAAGTACTAAAGCTATTTAAAAAAATAATTTGGCGCTGCTCGCGCTTAATCTATCTTTTGGCGCGAATAAATTTTTAATGGACGTTTCGATTATTTGATTCCATGTCTTCGTTTTGAAATGTCGTCAACTTCATTAATGGATTGTCCTCCCTGTTAATTTTTGCACTCTGGTAACCTGAACCCCTCTCCCACCCCTACACCCATTCCAGCCCGCGTTTTCTCTCTCCCTGTGTTTGTGACGGATTGGTTCTGGCTTGGCAACTGTGTGGGCCCCACCGCGGCGTGACTAATTAAGTATCGGAGTTTGGCTGACAAGTCTGCCCGCTGCGTAGCGCTGCTGTCTCTCGATCGCTGGTCGCTCATCCCTCTCCGGTGTATGTGTGTGTGTGCGCTTCTTCCTTTTTCTCCTCTCCCGTCACGCTGCCACCCACCCGTCTATTTTGGCTACCAACGAACCAACCATATGCCACCAATGTTTTTACCTTGGCGTGATCGATGCAACACCTAGGCACGTGGGTCTGCCCTGGTTAGACTGTTGTTGCAGATCATAGACGGGTCTTTGCCGTCACAAATTTGAATATGGCCAGATATGGTAATGATGTGGCAACCAAATATGGTATATGAATCTATGATATCTTCTGCCATTAAGTCCTTCAATGTCCTTCAATGATTTGATGAAGTGTCAAAAGGATGTGTTGTGTTGTCCTAGTAAATGAATCTGTATTAATGAACTTTTATCAAGATGTCTTGGTAAATGAATCTGTATTAATGAACTTTTATCAAGATGTCTTGGTAAAGACATCTTGATAAAAGTTCTTGAGAAAGTTGTCTTTGGTAAAGGTGAACCTCCTTCACGTGACATTTGCCGTTCTGGAGGTCCAACACGGTGTCTTTTAACACAAGGTGATTTCAGAAAATAGAAGTTTGGTTCAAACATTAAATTGTGTGAATTTTGTATCGTTGAATTCAGTGACCCAAAGATAGACTCTGTACAGAAATATTCGAGTTACCTGATCTGTAGTTCAGTTTTCCAGTAAGTTAAAAGCATTTTCTGTTATTTTACCCCTTTTCTGTAACTGTGTAGACTTTCGGAGTACCGGTAGCTTAAAATTCCAAAACCCTTTTTCTCTTGCGAAAGTAGTTGCCAGTTTCAATTCCTAAACGAGGTGTTCAATGCAGGTCGCATCCGGATTACCACTCTTGAGGCCATAATTGCCGGTAATAATGATCGACACGTTTAAAATACCTGGTTTTTGTTAATCGACGGTACAGTATCTCTGTAGCCTCACTTCGGAGACCATCGCGGGGATCATCTTGATGCGTTGTGATTGACTAGTCGTCTTTGATGGCTCTTTTTGGTAAACAGTGGACACACAATCCGCACCTCCTTGTTCCATCAGAACTAGGACCATCACCTTCAGAATTCATCTCCTCCCCACCAGCCCACCATCTTCTTCTCTTTTCTTTCGTTTAATCCCCTCTGATAAGTAGTTGCCAACACGATGTAAGTAAACCTCGACGGATTGTCCGCCGTTGCCCTCGCTGATCCTCGGCAGATTCTTTGTTTGCCAAATTTCTCCCCTGCTCGAACACCGGGGAGATACATCGGCGTTACTTTCTGGGCTTAACTCGGTCCTTGATTTCTTGCCACAATACAAATTGACTTAAAAGCTAATAGCGAAAAAAAATAATATAGGGGGATTTTCCTTCGTCGAACGAGAGCAATAAGCCTTTACAGGAAGCTCACTGACTTCAGCGTTTGGATTAACGTATTTTCAACTACGTACAACCCTTTTCTGATATATGGTGATGAGAAGAAACCGCTGACTTGCTTGTTAAATGGGGCTTACCAAAGTATTCGTCTCAACGCCCCACCTGGGGACGACCTGATACTTTTTGCCTAGCCTAGGCTTCGGACCTCAGGATCTTTGACGTGCACCTGAAATCGTACAACCGACGACGTCGTAGTGTCGGTAATAAAACCGTCTGCCTTGCGGTGGTGTTGGGTTCGATTCCTGGCGCGGGTTCTCGTTTATGCGATCCCGGGGTACAGGTGAAAAATTGCTTCTCACATACTGCCAAAGCAAGACGAGAATAAAAAAAATATTCGATTATAGGTGGGCGTGCGATTGCATCTATTCAGAAAAATTACGGAAGTTTCGGTTGGGAATTGAACCCGTGTTGCTATCTTCTGGATCGGCCAGACCATGACAGTAATCCGTTATAATCTCTAAATTAGCAACGGTCCAATGCAGGTGGCGCCACAAGTACTACGCTACAGTGGACAGGTGGCGCCATTGATCGGCTTCATGTTTCACTTGGTCGTCTTCTCTTTCTAATCTTGGCCAATTTCTTTTTGAAAATCTGTAGGAATAATGGCTCACCTCTTCTGTTCTCTGTCGCCGTCTAGTCAATTTTTGCCTTCAGTTGCAGTAAGCTTAAATCCCCGCTGTTTAATGCGTGGTGCGAGTGAGGATTTAAAAACTGTTTTTCCACAACTTAACCTTAATTGAACTCCTCGCCAATTGGTGTCAAACAACACGAAGCTACACGCGTGACGACTTGAACTAGCAATTATGTGATTCACACGCCGATGTGACTGATCACCAGGGTTGGTTAGGGACGGAACGGTAAAGTTCCGTTCCTAGGAACTGGTTCCTTTTTTGAGAAACTTGGAACGCCATTTTATTTCGGTAGGAAGTGAAACGGGAACTGGTTCCTTTTTTTAATGGAACGAATGGGAATTTTAATGGAATGAATGGGTTTCTTTTCAAAAGGAAAGAATCTAACACAGTTCATTACATTTTTTTTTTAAATGTTGGAATTGACTAAATTTGGAGATCCTCTCTGCCACGCTTACATTTTCTTGCACGAGGTTATGGGGCACCCTCCTGTCTCCTACCTTGATGGGTTACCGTTTTTTTGTAGCTTCTTCCTCTTGTCTTTCTCTTTCGTTGTTGATCGCTCCGAGCTTTTCACCATTGATTGATGCGTCGGTGTGTGCGGTCGTCCCCCACCAGGGGTCGCTGGGGAACAATGCTAAATCAGTGTTGGGGGGCCCCTGTGCGTTTTGACGAGCGTGTCCGGCCAGGTCGGGGGGCTCGACCGGGCCACCGGTGGCGACGATTTGCTTTTTTTAGCTCTTTCTTTTTTGGCAGTGGCTGCTGCTGCTGTTGTTGTTGCATCGTTGTTTCTGTTCGAGGTTCGTGGGTTGCTTACCAGAAAAAAAAACCTCGGGTGGTTTGTGATTGGGTGGTCGATTGCCGTCACGTGCGTGGACGAGCCATCACGTGCCTATTTAGTACTTTCAACCCTGTACTCCCACACCAATGCCACTTTTGTGTTTTAATTTATGATCCGCGTGATATTTCTACATTTGCTTGAATGTGGCCGGGTTGTTAAGGCAGTGGAAAGCATTTGAATTTGAACAGGCTTCAGACTTTACTTTTACCCCGACGTGAACAACATTTCATAGGCTTAATTACATATCACTGAGCTTTTTTCTTTCACTTTTGTGCAATTTTGTCGAACGCTTTCGAATAATTCGTATTCGGTTCACGTTGGCGTGATTCGAATTTCCTAGACGAATGCTTTAATATAATTCATATTCGTTAATGAATTGGAATGACTTTATATAATTGAAATTCGCTAACGCAATTCGAATACGTCAATACAATTTAGTGTAAGGCGATAATGTAATGTAAGGCGAATACTTTAAAATTTCTGATGCGTTGGTTTAATTTCAATGCATTCATGATTTCTTTTCAAATGGTTCAAGCTCTTAACAAATTACCCGAACGCTTTCAAATAATTCAAACGCTTTCAAATGATGCAAACGCTTTTAAAAGTTGCTATTGTCACTCACCTACATTGAAAAGCACAAGTTTACACAGTACATTTACGACGCAAGTTATACTTTACCTCCCACTTCCCACCATTTGCCAATCACTGGGGTGGTCTATTTTAAACGTCTATCCACTTATACGAAAATTAAAATTACCTTTCAGCTCACGTTCAAAATTGCACAGCGTTCGAGCGCCTCTATTGATATAAGGCCCGGTGCAACATTTTGTGTCCAAAAATCGTTTTTCACTGTCTCTCCCGTCACACCTGCACTGGCGGGCCCACCTCCGATAAAACCGATAGCTGTGACGTCATCTCAGCCCTGCTGGCGAACGTGATCGACGACCGACCTGTCTATATTTACTCTTGCTTTTGCATTCGATCGTTCTACACTGAGCCCATCTAAACTGTTAGGTGGACGACAGCAAAGTTCCGCCAAAACCAAAGTTGAGGGTCAAATTTTCGAATTTTGAAACCGGGAATCGAACCCGGGATCTCCGCACAACAGATATATGCTCTACCTCTGAGCTACCACGACCGCCCAATTCATTACCGCGTAAAATTAGAATATTTCACAGTACGTATGGGATTTTTCGGAACGTGCACATTTAATGCTAGTATCGCATTATTTCACTAGGGGTCCCGAGAGGACGAGGCACGGTTTATACCCTTTGCGGAGTTTTCCGAAATTATTACAAGACATCTGAGTGTGTGTTTTGGCGTCAAAACGCCTTCTTATATAGCCTACGTGTGGGCACGGTATATGCGCGCTCCCGCAAAATAAAAATCCGTGTCGCGGATATTGCAAACTATAAGAAATGACGCTTCATATCCTCACGTATTATTATGACGGCGAAAATGAGAAAAACCAGCGTGAATAAGACGGAAAGTAGGAATATCGTAGACGGGTGAAACTTTTATCTTCTAACAGATTGAAGTCACTTTGGAACTTGAGTACTTTTTCAAGTAAAACTACTCTATCTCGGAGGTTAGCGTGTGTGGAGGCGCGAAAACGTGAATCAGAATCGTGGCCATTTATATATACACGAAGGCGTAAACCGTATGAAAAAAGTAGATCTGCGTGATACTTGTCTAACTGAAATAAAAACGTAAAAACAACGAGAATCATTGATGATGATGCTCATAAAATCGACGATGTCGATGATCGTTTAAATTTACACTTGAAAATAACGATAATTTATTAACTGGCAAGCTACATAATACACCGATCGTCATTGACCTACAGATACTGGTCATTTGAAATAATTGGAAAGAAACGTTAAAACGTTATTTGCAATAATCATCAAAGATTATCTATTATTTAAACCGTAGAAGCGATATTCTTGTTATTCATTATACTCAAAACATAAAAATGATATTTGTATAATATGAAAACGCAGGACCGTGCGGGATGAAGGTAAACGAGATCGCAATATAATGCGAAATGATGAACAAACGAACGTTATAGATGTAAAATAAACGTGTTTAATTACACGTAGATGAAAACACTACATGGTTTGTTGGTACCGTGGTTAAATAAATGCTTCGAACCACGGCAACACCGAAGCAAGCGGCAACAAATAGATGGCGGTGTTGCCGTGGACATGTCCGAAGCATTTACTTACCCACGGTACCAACAAACCAAGTAGTGTTTTCATCTACACGTAATAAAACACGTTTATTTTACATTTATAACGTTCGTTTGCTCATCATTTCTCATTATGTTGCGATCTCGTTAATCTTCATCCCGCACGGTCCTGCGTTCTCATTTTATACAAAAAACATTTTTACAAACTATTCGTTGCTATTCCTGAAAATACACATAAACTTGCGTGATGGAAAATATGGTCAACGTTGGTGTTTGACAGTCTGCGAAGAACCCTCGTTGCGCCATATAAATTATTATATCCTCTCATATTTAGTAGGCCAACCCCGAGCGCGCGCAAACGCGCCATTAATATCCGGCTAGCTCAACGGGACACCCACGCGGTCTGTGTGGACACACTAACAGTAACGATGTTCTAATTTCGAAAATCGACTGAATGATTTGCATAGAAACGAACGGGGGAACAGTGGGTGGTCCGAGAAAGGGGAAAGAGAGGGAGGGGGGGGGAAGGGGGGGGGCCGAAACGGCGCGTGTACGCGCCTACGGACCCGCAACAAAATTGTATACTGCACTACGGGCCGTGCAACCGAACGGCCCTTTAAATCTGGGCCAAATTATTTTTCATATCTTCAACAACGGCAATTTTTGAGAAATATTCAATAAAATTGGCGAAAATAAAAAATGAACAAAATTTGTAATTTAATCCCTTCTAATTTTTTCCAAAACCTTACAACTGGCATACTAATGCGGTGACCGCTCATGTTTAAGACTAGCACATAAGAAGTTTCATTAAATTACCATATATTAATATCCGACATTTCGTGACAGAAACCAGTATCTATTAAATATTATTATATTATACTCAAGACTCCTTCATAATTTTATATCTGAAATCAGCAATGTAAGGATGACGCAGACTTAAGGCCCTTTTTTGTTGTTGTTTTGCTATTTTTAAAAAAGTATTGCTTTGAAAATGTCCAAGGGACACATTTTTACTAACACCCGGGATCGAATAAACGGGAACCCAAACGAGAATTGAGCTATGCATTTTTTAACCCTTTAACCGGCCAATTGAATTTTTAAGTTCAGATTTTTATTCACATTTAAATATATCATGTATTGATATATTTAGCAATATTATAAATATGAATACGCCCTATAAAAATATTAAATTTGTAAATGTATAATAACATAATAATATAATATAGTAAAAATAGCATTTAATTTTTAATTTATATTTTTTTCAAATTTAAAAACGTAGCGGTTACGGGCTGGCCGGCTAAAGGGCTACTAGATTTTATTGTAATCATTATTATGTAAAGGCCCAGCTACTGCCCGTCAATGTTTTAAATTATCTGTCCTAAACGACAAACACATATAATGTTTAAATACTTAACTAATTAACTAATTAATAATTAACTAGTTAATAACAATTTTTTATCACTCAGTACACTTCTAAAAATGAAAGATTTGAAATTTCAGTTTTTTTTCGCTCGACAATGCTTACAGAATGCCGTAACCTGTTGCACAAATCGTAGAAATAATTAAGTTGTTTCTCTTTCCAGCGTAAAATGGCACTAAATTGTTTAAATTTGATTTGCTTTGCTTGAGAAACTACTTTAATAATCAATCGGCGGTTCAGATCAAAGTAGCTGACCGAACCGTTAAGACATTTGTTATTCAGATATACATGTGTACAAAGAACGGTAATAGTCGAAACTGAAATGCGATTCCCCGATAAAAGTGCACTTTTACCGCTGTTTAAAAATCCGGTACATCTACATTTTTGGCCATCACACAAATTGCAGGGAAACATGGCCGAACGAAGAAAAAAAGTGCAATTGCATAATTGATGTCTGCTATGCGACTTCCTCGCTCCCCCCAGCCACCACCCCATGTGGAAATATATGCTCGTCGTACTGTTGCGTTTGTTCTTGCGTGAAAACTTTGGAACCGATTTTCAAATTTTGTTTCAGGAAACTAGCGCTTGTTGAAGGGAAAGAGTAGAGAGAGGGAGGGGGGCGAAAGGCGAGTCCATACCAGGCGCGTAAACATCGTCCAACTAGGCGATGCATGCAGGGAAGTTAGTGAACTTTAATAATGCATCTACCGAGAGAGCGTAATTACAGCACTCAACCTCGGTGTGTGTTCACAGGTACGTAACAACCAGGCCTGTTTTTTTTATTCATTCACGTAATAAGTGCAATGCGAAGCCGACTCCTTTATACGAGTATGTTATGACTAGAAATCTGCCATGCATAGACGCATGTTTAACGAGTAAAACAGCCTGTGGTTTTCCCCGTACACTTTTGCGTTCGGGAATGTTGCGGCCTACCAACGGCACTTCTTCCACCGTGTAACTGTAAACAAGAAAAGAGAGTCTTCCGGAAATTGGTTACCAGGATATTTCTTGGCGTTCCGTTAAACGATGGAATTTTAATACAGACTGATTGACCGTCGTAATTACTTTCCCTATGTACCTTCATTCACTGCACTTGGCCTGCCAAAATATTTTTTTCAAAATATTTGGTTGTAGCGGATATCACTACAGGAGATTCTGTAACCCTCTAAATGCCTGAATATGTGGGGAGGTACACATTTTCACCAGTTTCCCGGGATCGAATAAACGCGAACCCGAGCTGGGAATCGAACCCGGGATCGCCGCATGACAGACAGTTAGGGTACGGCCTGGACGATGACGACCGACAATGAATAGCTTTGAACGAAGAATGGGATGTTTACATTTGCCGATTACGGGAAGTATGTAGTTGTATAAATAACAAATAAAAAAACGTGCGCTAATGAAGAAAGATATGAGTTTAAGCCTACTGTATATGCTAATCGTTAACGCTACGTTAACTCTTCGCCAAGGAAAGTGACCAAATTATTTAAAAAAATCACTGAACACATCGTGAATCATCCGGTTCGTTTAGCGAAACAGTCAGATAAAAACTTCTCCATTTTCAATTTAATCCAATCAATCCGAATTCTATTATTGCACATTTCGTTGTTCGACGCTGTACCAACTTCAAAGAACAATTAAGCATTCATAGCAATCTACGGCATATTGATGAAGCTCTTTAGAATCGGATTGTAATTGTCTGTTCCTGTCCATTTATCTTTTAGTGTTTTTCTTAAGTGCTTTGCGATTTTTTTGTTCTTGGTTTTTCCCCCCCATCAACGCTAAGTGGTGGCATCTAGTTTTTGTTGTGCACCGATTTGATGACCCCCGATGTATGGAAGTATGTGATCATCGATTTATATTGGCAATCAATTTGGTTTATCTTATCTTCCGCACTTGGATCGGTGGTCGCGACCCAAGATCAATACCGAATGCTCTATTCGCTGTATTTAGTGCGTTAGGTGGGTTCCACCCCTTCAGACACATATACATTTTATTTTAAGGTTCGCATTTCAATTGGATTGAATTTAATTAAAATAAATTGGATTCGTTAAAAGGAGCGAAAATGGATAACACGTGGACATGTCCGAAGCATTTATTTACCCACGGTACCAACAAACCATGAAGTGTTTTAATCTACCGGTACATGTAATTATCCACACAACTGTCTCATCTAGGCGAGTGTGGGCATACTTACTCATTGTTTTTCTTTTTATTGTACAAAATTTGCAATTGAATAAAAAAAAATAAACGCGTTTATTTTACATCTAAAACGTTCGCTTGCTCATCATTTCGCATTGTGTTGCGATCTCGTTTATCTTCATCCCGCACGGTCCTGCGTTTTCATATTATACAAAGATCATTTTTATGATTTGAGTATAATGAATAACAAGATATTTTTTTAAAAAAAGATTGGGTTGTGAGGTGTTGTTGCCTTAACTAACCCGTTTTTGTTGCCTTGCTCAATTCACGTTGGCCAGACTGTCGACGGATTATTTAATTGTTCACCTTGTACAATGCGTTCTCCCACAATCAAAGACTTGTGCGAACCAGACGAGGCTAGTATACTTATAGCGCATATTAAATCAGCCCGCAGGTATATCCGTCAAAACACAAAATAAATTGCGCATTGTTTCGCGGTTGGGTCGCGATTGTACACACACGATGTACGAGCCTTTGTGCGGAAACAAAAGTCATATATACTCGCCACAAGGAAGCAACAGTGACAGATAGGCCTATTTAGCGTGATAAAGGAAGGCGGTAACAAGTCTGACTAGCTGCTTTCTTTGTCATTCATTCTGATTGGCTGCGGTTTCGGTGTAAATGTTGCGGTCTTGCCACACTCACTCATAGGATTCGAATCCGCGTTTGTCCCGCTGGTCAAGCGCGTGGTAGTTCTGAAATGATTCCTTGAATCGCTGTTTTCATTTATATTATTTTTAAGTATTCATGATGAAGTTTTTATACCGTACATTATTATATTTTTTATTGTGTTATTTGTTTATTGCTTTTTGTCTTTTGGAGCGTTTATTGTCTGTAAAAGTGTTGTACTCAATATTAAATATCGAGCACTAGAATTCCCAACAGATGCTTTTATTAATGGCAAATTGGCAATGGCAATAATCTTCTTATGGAACGTATTCGTTTTTATTGAACATCAAATGATTGAATAAAATTAAGTATAAATTCCGATAGTTAGACAGCGTATTAATTTATTCTGTAAGGATTTATTAAGATTGCCATCATTTAAATACGGTCAAGGTTTGTACCATTGTGGTCATTTGTCATCATTTTGTTTCTTCACTTTACTGATAGGTCATTAAAGTAGTTCTTAGATTTCACGAAAGTAATGCCAGCTGGCAGCTACTACGTATCCCTCTATACCTCAATGTCGTATTCTAAGATCACTAATAAAAAAATCAATGCTGTAAACTTCACCTGCCAAAACTTATTAATTGCCGCATTTGGCGCAAGATGACGCAATTTGGCGAAAGCCTCTCATAAAAAATATCAATGTCATAGACTATCTTTGCCAAAATAGAAACAATAGTAATTAAAGAAATAGGGTAAGCGTTGAACATTACTTACTTGGCGTAGGCTTTTTCCAGCAGCGCCGGCCAAAATTCAGACGGATCCGACGAGTGCAGTGTGACCAGACGACCGGCGTGGGTGGGGAGGCGGTCGTCCACCGCCACCTTCACCCACTCGCCGAAATGCCAGAAGCGGAACCGGAAGTGACCGCAGTAGCCGATGTCAAAGCTCTGATCGGGAGGAACCACGCGTTCCAGCAGACGAGTGTTGCGGTGGAGGCACGAAACGGCCGACTGGAGCCACGTGTCACCTGGTGATCACATTGACAAAGTGTTGCGTGTAATCGGATAGAATATTGATTCGTGAAACGACCCACCCAATAAAAATATTTAAATGCTACTAATTAATAAGACAACGATCTGACCAAATTAAAGTTCCAGAAAAAAAATCGACTATTGCTATAAAAAATGGCATTCTTTAACAAAAGACACTGAAACCAACCAATAAATGTTACTCTACTTTTACTTACCTAGTTCGCCCGGTTCTAAGGATGTCACACTGCCTTCTTCGCAACGAAATCGTGGACGTGGGCAAATTTCCTTTGAAAAAAAATTGATATGAACATACTTTTAAGCAAGTATTTTTAATACTCGAAGATTGCATGATGTAACGCTAGGAAACATACGATTGAGTACGAATAAACATAATTATTTTGTGGGGTTAACATTATTCGAATCTCAGGCGAAATATCATTACTTACATCAGTTCTGTTTATCGCGGAATAACGTGAACTTCAACTCTCGAAGTAATTAAAATGTTAATTAAAATGTAAATGAACAAAAAATATAATCAGGCGAGTAACTCCTTCTATAAATTCGTATTGTTTCTGCCGCCTGAATCACGCATAACTCACGTGAACTAAACTTTTTCAGATTCTTTTGACGTTTTTTGACATTTTGGATATTGCTAAATTACTATGTGGCAAAGCTGTTAAATAGACCAAGTAGGTTTTTCTCCAGATATGAATGGTGTTCTTCCTCAAAAAAATAATCATTAAAGGAAACAAATATTTCGACCGCTATCTGTTTTTGACGCGCCTTCGAATAATACGTGTTCTAGAAGTGTTCTGATCTATATTTTAACGCCCTTTCTAATCTGTTGTTTCGATGGTGAAGGGAAAAAAATGATTGAAGGAATGAGTTTAGAGCAAGCACATCGGCTGCAACTGAAGAGATCCTCCGCACTAGCATTCACAAAAGATTTTAACTTAATACAGCATAAAAAGAAAATACGTCTTAACTTATACCACAGAAAAGACCTATTAGCTAAACCCACAGAAAAGACCTATTATCTGGTTGCCACACGTCTTGACTACACAGTTATCTTATAGTAAATAGTTCACTCACCACCCACGGAGCCAGTGGCGCTGCAGTTTGTATTCTGAGCTTAGCGTATTAGTTTGTACAACCGAACTTGTACTACAAAATATAAACCACTTTGCAAATTGGTTTTTCGTGGTTGTAAAACCATTTTCGTGGTTTTAATGCCATTTCATGATCCATTCATGGTCAAGAAAGCTTAAGTTATATGCACATATGAATGGTCGATCAAGATTGGAGGGGGTGCGTATTGTATTGAACATCAATGACTATACGCAACCCATCCAATCTTGATAGACCATGCATATGTGAAAGCAACAAGTCAATGTCATGTACGAGTAGAAGTTGCAAGCAATCGCGCGCGTCACGATCAACGCATTGTTCCATATTTCAATAAAATTATTTA
>JAUJYS010000997.1:0-19220 GCA_033995665.1 Melogona broelemanni | reverse complement strand
CGATGCTTTGCGTGCAAATGAGATACCCTTCGCTACTGTTGGGACACGGGTGTCCCGCTGGTAGCGAAAGGGTTAAGGAACGGCGGACTGATCTATTCCGATGATGCTAAACTGCTTGACTCCAATCATTAGTTTTTGCAACAGAAATTTCATTAGGTTTTTTGTGGTCACGGTGGACTTGATTTTTTAAAGCCGGAAATATATTGTGCATTAATATAAATAAGGGGACTCGTTAAGAAGTCCTTTTAAATTGAAAAACAGATTTATTTTTCTATCTGACAAAATATTGCCGAACGACACTGACTATTGAGTGTGCGCGCCGCTAGAAGGAGTGATTCGTGTTTTTTTATTTTGGTTGGGGGAATGATGATTTTACGTCAGTGTTTAGCCGATACCACCACGGAGAATTTTTCTATAGGAAGGGAAATTTTTGGGCCTGTTGGGAAGATGGTGGTGGTTGTGGGAGGGGGGGGGTGTTGCTCTCGTGGTTTGCCACATCATCCGATTCAGCCCCGCTTTGCCTCCAGCAGCGTGGAGCTGAGACTTGGCCGGCGCGCATGCGGCATGCGAGAGTTGTAAAATTCTCCTGAGATCTGGGTTTTAACTTTACAGAAATTCCCTGTTGAAAAATTGTTGAAATTTTAATCGCCGTGTTTTGAACCAACTGTTCATTTCCTGTTATCTGTTCCACTGCAACGATTTACGTGTGGCGCTATTTTATTATTTCCGTTGCCATTCCTTGATCTGCCTTTGACACGAAATATTCTGCCATTCGAAGTATTAGCGGCCTAGCTCATCGGCAGAGCGTCCGTTTGTTGTACATTACAATTACAATTACAATATATACCCGCAAGCAGCCCCTTTTAGGGGGGCCAATGGCTGGGGTCGATTCTGATACATCGATTCGATACATCGATTCTGTGTTCGATTCCCGGCTCGGGGTCTCGTTTATTCGATCCCGGGGTACTGGAGAAAACCACTGTGCAGGCGGTTAGAAGAGTACAGAATCAATCTCCTGGAGTGAGTTTAGTGTTTGACACTCATTAATTGTCAAAAAAAAAATTAACTTCCATCGAAAACGTTAAATAGACTATTGAGTGAGTTCCTGTCCAACCAGGCCCGCCACAAAATCTATGGTACCAGAATTGAATCCCGTCGCCGTAGTTGCCTGTCCAAGAATCCGGGTTCCTTAGAAGATTTCCATGAAACCCATCGTGTCGTCGGGCGTCTGTCCCACTGCCACCCACCCCTGTATTCACAACGACAGCGCAGAATGGGCTTCGGCGCAAGCCGCGCGGCTGCAACAAACCCGCCACGCGCGCGCTAACGCACCACGCCAGCCGACAAGAAAAGCGGATGAGATTAGCTCCACGCATGACAATAGCTTTTCGGTTGTCATGGCGACCGCACGTCGACGTCGGGTCACGTGATCAGCTCGTGCTGCGTGTGTGTTCGTCGAGCCCGCCTCGAGTGGCGAGGGCGACGGCGTATATACGCGCGCTGCGTGCTCGTGCCTGCTATGCTTACGTTCCGCTTTTTTTTCTCCTCTGTTTATTTCGACGTTGGCGAATCGAGCCGCCCGACTCCCACTTCCCCCCCCCACCCCGACATCGCCACTATATCCAACCCACACATACACCACCACGATGAGACTTCAAAAAGGGGAGCCTCGCTGGAGAGAGGCGCAGCGAGGTGAAGCAGCATTTCTGGAAAGTGTGACGGTGCATCCCTCAGTATACATTTAAAGGACGCTCGAGGCACAGGTTGGTCATCCTGTTGGCCAATGACAACATAATTTAAAATTGGACAATAAATAACTATGCTGTGCCACCGTGATGCGGGTTCGATTCCCGACGAGACCACCGAAAAGTTTCTGGCGAGAGAAATTCGTACGTTCGCCTTTATTCGTAATGTACACCATAGATGTAAAGTGTGAATCTTTGGTGGTAATCTCCCTTTGCCAACGAAAAGAGACATGACCAATTTTGATTTTCCTTGTTAGAAATCGAAGACAAAGATTATATTAACTATCGGGCTTTATATCACTGATTTTATATACTTTTAATCAGTTTTTTTATCAATTAAAAATATTATTGTTTACTGTTGTGCACTGCATTTGTGGTATTCAATATTTTTTGACGAAAGATAAAAATAGTGCAGCCAAGTATCTCTGCGATTCAAATTAATCTTAACAAGAGATAAAACGTAAAAATTTAAAGACAACAAATGACCACAAGCATGGGCCTTATCATCAAATGTGTCTGCTCGGTGCGCACCGAGCAGACACATTTGATGTTAAGGCCTATGCTTGTGGTCATTTGTTTTTTAAGTTTTTACGTTTTAACTGACATGACGATTTAAGCAATTTTATTTTTTCACAATCGATGTTAAGGCTTGTAGTCGGTTGTGTATTAGTATAATCAAACAAATATATACAGGATGGGCACAAAAAAGGCACCCTAAATTCATCATAACAGATCTTCGCGAAAATTTAACCGATTTTCTTAAAACTTGGCAGGGGTGTTGATTAACTCCTTATTTTCAAATTTCTCGCGCATAGATGGCACTGCATTACACCGTCAACATTGGACTCGTGTCGTTGCCAACTTGATTCAAACTAGCGTTCAGTAAGGCGACCGTACTGCGATATTTTTTTTACAGAAAACAAAAAAAAAATACTGTGCTAGGCGATGCTTATAAAACTTTCTTGAGAAACAATAATCGTGAATTGATTCATACACATAGAGTCGTGCGGAACAAAGATGTGCGGAATGAAGTGTGGATGAAGAAAATATGGCATAAGTTGACAATTGGTTTTGAACCAGGAGAAGTGACCCTAAAGTTACAAAAGTCAGGGATATATTTTGCGAAAGATTGACATTTCGAAGTGATTTGTGCAAGCATAAATAAATATTTCTTTTTAATTTGAAATGTTTTCAGAAGTCTGCATGCAATCGCTGCAATAGCCGACAATAGACGCAAAATTTGCTCATCAAAGTTTGTTTCCGCGTTTGTTTTTAAAAAAAACATTAGGACACTTTGAAAACAAAACTAAAATGATGAATTTGTTTTTAATTAGCTTATCAATGCTTTTATAAAATTTCAAAGCATTCTGTAAACATTTGTTCATTTTGTAGCTAAAACCATTTGGGGTGCCTTTTTTGTGCCCATCCTGTATTGATATTTTTTTCGATCGTTTGTCTTTATGTATTTCCTTCCATTTTTAACAGGAGATGTTTGAAATTGCTCTGTTCGATCCATTTAACTTTCCATTTTGTGGGCTTGACTCACTGTTTCTAAAATCGGATTCCTTGGGGGAGGGGGGGGGGGTTGCCGTTGTGAAACCACCAAAAAGCAGTTTTACGGATTAGGTCTACTTTTTTTCCCCTCCCCATTTTCGAGCCGTCCTTTTTTGGTTTCGCTCTAGCTCGCCATGGTGGAAACATTTCTCGGAAAACCAAACTAAAAAAAAAAAATGCGTGTCGCGCCAGCCTGCAAGCAAGCAGCGGCAATGAAAGTGTCTCGCATGCAGGAGCAGTAAACAAATAAAAACGGGGTGGAAATGCGGCGTCGTTGTCGAGCTCGTCGCGTTAATGGCAGCTTCTGTTCGTCACGTGACATCCGGTGGCAATTTTTTTGTCTCCACCCTTTTGTTCCGAAATAGGTTTAGTGCCGGTCTCCATAAAATGGCGCTTTTACAGTCGGCCATTTTTGTGTTGATTTAGAAACACTCCCTTTGGGGGAGGCGAGGGTTCATTTGGGGGAGCTGTGCACAAACTTTGACATGAATTGGTGCCACATTCAAAATCGGCGAAAAGCGAAGTATTATCGTGTGTAGGGGAACAGATGGAAACTTTGGGCAGCTTGAGAAAACAACTTGCAGTCATCTGTGAGGCTTTTTAAACGTTAACGACAATGGGCATATGGACCTAAATAATCTAGTGATAAAAATGCTCTGTCTAGGACGTCTTTGACATTGGGTGTTCTGGTACAGCATGTTAGTCAGACTCTGTTCGGTTTTATATTTCGTCACTACTTGAACATATGTGTTCCTGAATACCTAAAATTCGTTGAGAATCTAGTTTTTTTTTCGTATTTATTTTATTTTATTTTTTTAAGTTGTGGTTATTAGCAATGGGGGAAATTGTTCTGGTATTTATATATTTGGTTCGGTTTTTTGGCTGAACGAGTATCACAATTTTTTTTTTTTCGTTTTCAAATATCCTTTGATCGTGTGAACCAGGGACCGCGCGACTGTCTCCTATGTTGACACCTGCAATTATTCAAGTACGACGCCTATAGATCCGCTCGCGCACACCTATCGGTTTACCGTGTCACCTAGAGACCAATTTCGCGGGAGCGAATCGCAAGACGAAACGAAGTATTGGAGTCCCCGCCTACCTGCAAGAGAAATATGCGCGTTCTTCTGCCTCGAAAGGCCGCGGGCAAATTAACTCCCCAGCGCGGCTCCGCGAAAAGCGCGAGAACGAAATATCGCATTTTCGTCGGAAAAGTCGAAAATATATATGAAGAGAGAGTGAGAGCGAAAATAAAAAAATATTTCCAATCGATGATGGGATATATGCGTCGGCACATGCGCGACGATGCGTTCCTTCTTCATTTCCCCTTTCATCCCGTCGACTCCCCTCTTTCCCCCACATTCTACTCTACCCTCACATTCCTTTTCGTTTTTTGTTATATGCTAGATATGGCCTCGTGAGTCGTGAGACCATAGATGAGAATGGAGGCACGGATACCGTTTGTGCAAGTGTGAATCGAAAATGTGGGGGTAATTTTGTGTTTGTCCGCACATCATTCGTCACATTTTCGATTTTGTGTTATTTTCTATAAGTTTTTTTATTTATTCTGCTCGCGTTATTTTGAAATTTTGTGTGGCGACGAAATTTACTTACCTCTTACGTACTTTTTTTTTTGTTAAATCACCGTAGCGCCTAATGCACTACAGGATTACTGCACCCGCATGTCTCTATTGTAGATATGCGAGGTGCAAGGAAGGGAAGGGAAGAGGGATGCAGCTGGAATAGCCAGACTGCAGGATCCACCACTGAGCTCTGGATACTTGCCGGGAGTCTTTAAATTCAAGCCGTTCGATTGTCGTCTATTATTATCTCCCAAGATCTTATCAGTAATATTAAATTTTTTCTCGTATATAATTTCTGTATAAAGTCTCATCTTCTATTTTTTTTTTTCTAAACGTCTTTTTGAATTATTTGTTGTTTATTCGAAAGAACTCACATTTTCTGCTAAGTTATTTGCAACCAATATTTTTTTTTCCACGATTTTGTTCTACAAACTTCAACGCGGTTCGGTTTTGTCGAGGGCTCCGTGGAGGATGCCGACCCCCGCGTAGAGGGCGCCATCGTGCATGTTTGGCGCGGATCGATCTTAGGCGGCGCATCGGTCGTGCGAGTGAATGGTGGGCGGGGTGACGTATGGCGGGGGCGGGCGAACCAGCTCACCGAGGACGAAGGAGGATAGATGTGGGAGGGGGGACAATCCTCTGGGTTGGAGTGTTGTGAGGCGACATAATGTTGGAGGTAGGGGTGGCGTGGGATATGGAAGACGTCGTACCGCCATCACCCCATGCCACCCTTTCTCAAACCAACCCAACCCCCCTGGGAGGCGCCTACACGCGCGCGTGCAGCATTCTTCTTCTTCTTCACGTCTCTCCCTCTACTGGGGGGACTGGCCCTCCCACCTTATCCCCACCACCCCCCGGCCTTCCCCTATTCGTCCCTCTGCGATGATGAAAAAACGTCAACCAATTATTTATCTCGCGCGCGCACGTGCTTCTTCGCTCGTTCACTCGCTCTCCTCCACCCCCTCCCTCTCCTTCCCTTCGCCGCCCCACTCTCTCTACGCCATGCCTTTCCTCTTTTGAACGTGGGCGATTGTCCAGGGCACTAATCGAGCGAATGGAACTTTTCATATTGAATGATTGAGTGGCTGGAAAATACTCAAATCCGAAGTTTTTACAGTTGGCTCTACATGTATATCACGACAATGAGGTTATTCAAAGTGGTTGTCGCAACTCAGAAGTTTCCTCGAAATTTGAATGAATTTTGTAAAAATTGAATAGCATTTTTCGACTTCAAACTAGTTAGCCTTGTACAGTGTGAGTCAAGTGTTGTGCGAGTAATGGAAAAGGTAAGCTATATCATGGGCGAAGATATTGTTATAGGTAAATGAGCGGCGGAGACATTGGAGACTATTGTTTACTGATAAATAATTGCGCCTTCTAAAATGCGGCCGACTGAAATGTGTTACAAAAAAATGTCATTTTTCTGTGGGAAGAATCGGTTGTTTTTTTAGCAACGCATTCTAACTGAATTGAAATCCCCTATTTGTCCAGGGTGTAGTTTTAGGTGGCGGTGGCCCTGCGCTGCTCGTCTATGCACGCGTATATACGCCGCCTGGTTGTGCCTTGAGCGCACAAGGCGCGCATTCGCGTTTTTTTAGTCGCATCTCGCGTGTGCTTGCGGCCGCGTTCCTTTTAAGTCTCTCTCTCTTTCTCTCTCTCTCGCGCCGGTTTTTTTTATTTCCTGGAAAACGCGCGAGCCTCGTTCGCGTTCCCTCGCGTCGCCGTCGCCGTGGAACGTTCTCTTTTTTTTTATGACGTCCGCGACTTATATACACGCGCGCGCTAGAAACGTGTTCGACGAAGGCGCCCTCTTGTGGTCAGAACCGTTCGCACCGCAAACCGATGATCAGCTAGGTGCGACATTGATCTCCAACGGCGAGTACCTGATACCGCATCCGCATTAAAATTGGGGAGAACGGAAAAGAACCGAAAGCAATAGGAGCGTTCAGTGTACGAGTATATTGGACTGGTGGGTCATTCAGGGTGTAATTTTGGCTAACGTTGTTGCATTTATCTGAAAGCTGGCAAACTGGTCAACTTCACTAGTATTCAAATTGAAATTTCAATGGAACGAAATGCATTCAGTACGAGTGAAGCGATAAAAGCCACTATGCTGCCCCGTTGAAAGGCAATCACACAATACTTCGTTGTTTTGCGATATAGCCAATCTTCACGTTGCTGCCCGCATGCTAAACATGGAAGTTTTTGTGGCGTTTTCCATGATGATGAATCCAGATTGCCTGGAGAGTCATTTTAAGTTTTGTCCATGGGGTATTTTCCACGCTTAAAGAAAAGTCATTTATACAAATAATTTACTGAAGCAGTTACTGGGTGATGCTTTTGAAATAAAAAGCTTCTATTGAAATTCCGTGTTCTGATCACCGAATTTCGCGCATTGATTTTTCGACCCCGGTATTGTTTCGATCAAACTATTTTTAATATCTTCGGTTTTGTTGAGGCAGACAGTCGCACATTGTGAGTTCTCCCTGCGTTGGTTGACCGCGACTGGCCCGTTATGTCGTACCGTGCGCCGCGATGCCCATTTTAATCTCGAGGCGGTCTCTCTCCTCGTCTACCAGAGATAGAGACCCTATGTATGCACGTGACGGTTGACACTCGAGGGGCTTCTCCAAAAAGTTCCTCAGATTTGTCCAGCCCCACGCACAATCCCTCGCCACTCCCCCCTCCCCCACCATCTCATGCGGTCCCTGTCTTCGTTCTACCCTCACGATCCGATTAACCGGCTAGCGTTATTGATTTCTATTTCAAATATTTGCTCGATAGTTTCAACGTTCGTCTTTCGAAAAACAAAATTTTTACTTGAATACCGCGTTTTATTGCCAAGAATGTCTTGACAATATTTTTTTTTGCCTTTCCTTCTAGTATACGCACCGTTTGTTTTGCAAGACACGGTACAGTATAGTATAGTGTTCATAGAATATTGTGGATTTGGTTGGCTAGTGGACTGATTAGTGAGTGGTCTGGAATGAGTGAAATTTCGTGAAAATATGTGGTTCTCATATACTAGAAAATTACGTGTCTTTAGCTGTTGTGCCTGTGACAAATGTTAGGCGATCAACTTGAATTTATTTTGTTTACTTTTGTGAAAATGTCTATAGTAGGTTACAAATTATGCAAAAAGCATTGTCAGGATTCTGAGATTGTTGTAAGGTCAAATCTGGTAGTACGTACAGTTCACATCAGGGTTTCATTAGAGTTTCCCACAGGGCCAGTGGCGCTGCGATTCGCATTTAATAACGCATGGCTGCGCCTCTGTCTCTGTGGGAAGCATGTTAGCTGCACTTACAACCAAATTTTGGCATGCAACAATCTCTGAATCCTAGAACACGTGTCGGTAGATTCCCATTAACACTTAACGAAATCTGCCTCTTGTTTTACTAAAATCCGCCAATAAACCTGAACCGAAAAAAAAAATTTTTTTTTGTCTATTTTCTAGAATTCAACCAACATAAGGTAGAACGGCATAAAAACATGTATGTATTTTTTTTTAACATATTTTTTTACTTAAAAATATTTCTTCGAACTCAATCGTCAGTGCCGAAACTAGACTTGCCGAACCGTCCTCGTGTCTCCCATCGCCCGCCCACCGCATTCACTCCGCGCGGCATATCCCGTCGCCGCCGCCCATGCGATTCGCTCATTTCCCCCCGGCTCCGAGCTGCTGCTCTTCGCGGCACGGGGCGTACAGCACGCGCCTTTCGCGTTGTTTGCTTAATTAGATCCGACGACGACGTTGTCGTCGTCGCCGCCCGCCACCACCACCACCACCACCGCCGCCGCAAAACTAACCCAAGCGTCGCCCGCCGCAGGCATACGAAAATCAAAAAATTAAGAGCGCCAACCGAGGCTGGAATTTGCATGCATTAGCGGACATTTTAATCGCAATTCGACCGAAGAGCCTCCTCTCTCTCTATTCGCTCTCTCCTATTTGCCTTTACCTCCTACTCATTCTGCCTGCATACACCTATATTCATACGAACGAGAGTACAAGTAGAATATTCTCTATGAACCGGCTTGTATGATGTGCTCTCTGCATGGATGCTCGAACAGCGCGCGATTTTTACCTTGTGCGTTCTTCATCCAACCAGGTATGTTTCCCCGTATCCTGTATTGTCGAAACAGATGAAACATTGTTTATCACTTAAAAAAAAAAAATTGTGTGCTTTTTTTCCAATTAGTTTCTGCAATATTATTTCTGCAATATTCAGAACCTTGAAATACGAATTCTAATTTCTATGATTGTTCGAAATTCCAACATTTGCTATAGTCGTGTCGTAACCGTTTCATGAAAGAGTCATGCAATTGCAAATGTTTATTTTGATCCAGTCTCCCAAATTGGCAGGCAAGTGTCTGGCTGCCCATAACTGATTTAACTGTCGATAAGCAGGTACGTTAAGAATGTACCGGCACCAACGATATAAGTGGGTACGTACGATAAGGAGGTACGAACGATACGAGCAGGTGCGAACGTGTCAATGTTGTGTTGGGTTCATGCTTTACACCTTGTTATGCCTTTGTGAGGAGTTGCGGAGCTGCACTCTCTTCAATGGACACGGTCAGCGCGATGCCTTTTATTCTCGGCTGTTCTCCCTCGGCTTTTTTATTCGGCAGTTCCTTCTTTTCACAATACATGTATATTCTGCACAAACCAAACTTTATTTCTGGGTTCAAGCTTGACTAACGTTCATGACAGAAAACGTGCTGTTCGCACTTAGATAGCGTAAAAGAAGACACAAGAAAGATATCTGAATAGCATTTATTTAAAAAGGTGTTCGTTTATAATTTTACCATTCGTAATATTCTTTCAGAAAGCAACAATACCCACTTGTATACAGAGTATTAAGAAATTTAACAATGTATGAGGTACTCTATTTTCTTCTAAATCGTAATATTTGGACTATTAAATGCCAATTTCCATTATTTTCCAAAAACTGGCTGTTTTCAACTCTCCCTGGGCAATTGAAATTTTTGCTTCAAAATCTTGTGCGATTGTTTTTCGTTTCTTAATCGCGAACAGGTCGCAGTTTCTGTTGGCAGAAAAAAATTGCGAAAGAATGTGCCCCTTACGGAATCTCTAGGGGTAGCTCTTTTGGATATTTCCCCTCAAGCCTCCACCACATCAACCTGATTATGGTCGGCCACTGGCAGCCCATTCTTGTTTCCCCTCTCGCTCAGTCACCTTTCCCCCCTATATTTTCACAGACCCTCCTTTTCCTATCCAGTTCTTCAAACACTCCGCTTAAGAGTTTCCTCTATCTTAACCTATCCGCGCATGTATTTCCCCCATCCCCCTTCAGGCTTCATACCTTAAGGCCCTGCGAGTAATCACAGATATTGTGAAGCGAGTTTTCAAGAGGTAACTCTCCTCCCTCCTCGGTTGAATATCCCAACCCCCTCGAGTGGACCCGATAGCATTTTCATAGATATCTGAGCAACAGCGCCATTTTCTAATGTGAGGACGTTTTGAGAACTAAGGTTGTGCTTCCTGGTTTGCCATCATGTTGGAAATAAAAATTGAGATTTTGCTTGGTTTCATTGTGATAAGTTGGTCATTTCAGACTGACCGCAATTCATATATAGATTTCGTATTTTATTGTTTGAATCGTTGTTTCGGATACAAAGGTTGTTCAGTTTGAAAGCTGCTTGCTAAAATGCGCACACAGAAAAATAATTGCAGTTTGTTTTTGAACTGCCGATCGTGATCTAAACCGGCCACAATAGTGTTTGCCGGAAAAAAAATCTCGAACTTGTGTTAATACCGAATGATAGTGCGCAGATGTAAATAAATAAAAAAATGTTAACAAATGTTAAAACAAAATGTTGAGCAAATACATCGGTACAGAGTACTACTAATTGTGCTAGCTTTTAAAGTCAGGAACCATTTGCTTCTGTAGAAACAGAGTATGAGCGACTCGAGCAGGCAAATTCCGTATACAGGTTGGACAAAATGTTCCATAAAATTGAAATGCAGTCAGGATCCCGCGGTAAAAAAATTCTCTCCACTTGAATCGCTCCATGTACTCTGCGCTTGCGCACACGTTCGCGTCACCCCATCTCACCTGTCACGACCGAAGAGACCACCCTCCCCTCACTTCCATTTATAATTTTTTTTTTTTTCATTTTGGCAACCACCCTATACATCTCCCAATCCCCACTTCAAAACACAGCAACCTCTCTTTCCCTCTCGCCTTTCCCCATCACCACCCTGCGCGAAGCAATTAATGGCATTTTTAGCGTTCGCCTGTTTTGTTAGCCGGGGCGAGGTCGGCCGCCCGTCCGATGTTTATCGCAACGCCGAGAGCCCGGCGAAGGCGAGCGCCGACAGCGGCAAAACCTGACTGCCAAAGCGGCTGGCAGCGACTCGCTTATGCGGGACCCGCCTTGGCCCGCTGCCGCCACTCGAACGCCGGTCTCTCCAGCCATACGTAGTTCGTGTATGCCCCAATCGTATCGGCGCTGGCGTTGTCGCTTCTTTCGGTTTTATGGCGTTCGGTGGAACGGAAAGGCGGCGTCGGCAGCGGTAAAAGTCGCTCTCCGGATTCACCCCAACTCCAACGAATATCAGTACCCCCCTCCCCGTTTACCCTCATCCAAACGCTACCCCACTCATACAGCGCCTTCTATCTGTGGGCCGCCGAATGCCTTGTCGCCTTCTTGGGATCTGCAGATAAGCTGATTCCCAAGACGGTGTAGTAAAGACGATTGTAAACGAATTAAAATCGTCTTACTGGTCAAATAAGGGTATGAGGGGAAAATGTGATCCAACTCTGAGACAGAGCAGATTTTGAGGAATCTTAAACGTAAAGATATTTACTTAATGTGTAATGAGTATAACTTAATGTTAAATGTTAAAATGACATTTTACAACGATTTGAATGGATATTTTCATATAGTTTAGTCGGACATTTTGCAGTTGTGGATTTCGAAGTCAGGTACAAATAGTATTCATACCTGTATTGATTTCGCTGCCACTTGATACGTTGTTGGTAGGCATTCATTACATACAAGGCGAAGGCATCACAAACTTATGTGCGCTCTGGGATTGCTGATGTATAAGGGGCAGCGGTGCAATGCGGCCAAACCTACCATCAAATGAGATCTCAATATTTCCACGATCCATTTAAACGCTCTGCTCTGATTGTTTGCTCTTGGTTAAATGTTGATTCTCTGATCATGATTGTTTTTTTTGTTGTTTTTTTTGTTTTGATTAAATCCAGATTTAATGGTGGAGAAATTTAACGAGAGAAATCTAACGAGGGAAATTTAAACAACACCTGAACCGTCTGAATATGATGGCACGTCTAACAAAACATGAAATACTCCATCGTGTAAATGGTGACACCATTCGTCGTAAACAAAACAAAGGTGACGCTCTTATAGATCTGATGCGAATGACTCCATTTCGACGTGGTATTTCTGTGGTAACGAATAACGATATTCCGCTGTCTGAAGATGACTCAAGTGATCTTTCGCGATGACAGTTTCTCGTTAGATCTGAGTCTGAAGCATAGCTGAATTTTGAAGAAATTCCTTGTACCTGTCCGATCTCGATCAACTATCTAGCAATAGTATCGTTGTCAACCTTAAATCTAACTTTCCGCGCTTTTCTGCACCTTGTTCTTTCACCACGATCGGCGGAGCCATGGCCGTTGCACAGTGAGGTTCTCACGAGGACACGTTTGCCCTCCTTCAGTCTCCCTGCCTCGCCCGACAATTGTAGCCACCCCCACCACAACCGACACCGGCTCTCCGCTCCCTTCAATTCCCCCACCTCCAAACCCCCTCCTCCTCATCTCTCCTGCCACATCAACCCACCCACCTCAAACAATTCCCCAGCCGTAGCTGAAGGAGAGCGCGGCAAATGTGCTGCCGAGCATTCGCCGGAGCCAGCCGAGCGTAACCTCGCTCTGACGCCGCTCCCGAGGAGCGCCCCCGCTCGCAGCGCGCGCGCCCGTTGGTGGTGGTGGTAGTGGTGGTGGTGGTGGCGTCACACGTTCGAAAACGAGTGAGCTCACGCGCCACTGCTTCGTGCTCGACGCCGATTGGCTGACGTTGGGGTGGGGTGGGTATGGGATGAGATGGGGTGGTGGCGTCTCCCACCACCATCACCACCCATCTCCAGCTCTCGCCTTTCGAAAAGCCGCCGGTGTTGGAGTTGCATGGGCGTGCTATCACGGGCAGTGCGTGCCGCACGCGATGTGTCGTCAGGCTCCATGGCGTGTTGGGGGAGTTTCGTCACGAGACCACCTGTCCACCTGGGTGGACATCCCCGGACTGGAACTCGTGCAGCGTCAAAAGACTTGTCTGAGTCTCTCAAGTCTTTGACGCATGGTTAACACGCGTCGGGAAATACGCGTCGGGCAACGGCCTGTCGTGCAGCGATCCCGGGTTCGATTCTCGGCTCGGGTTCAAGTTTATTCGAGCTCTGGAACACATATATTGTGTCCCTCCTCATTTGCTTAAAATATTAGAGTTGTTTATGAGACGAGTTATTGTAAATCTTTTGTAGATTCACTACAGTGGTTGATAAGATTTTCTTTTTAATTTTGACAATCTGTACGGTAGGTACATATTAAAAGGTTAAAACCAACCATTTGTCTCGGAGAAGGGTCCACAATGAATGAAGCTTACAATAAAAAATGAAGAGTTCTTGACCAAGGATTGAAAAAGGCAACAATTTGTAAATAAATCTTGGTTTTAATAAAAATAAGAGATTTGAACAATTCATATGTACGTCTTTAGGCCTGCCTAGACATGTCTAAAAACGTACATATGTATTGTTCAAATCTCTTGTTTTTATTAAAACCAACATTTATTTACAAATTGTTGCCTTTTCCACTCCTTGGTCAAGGATTCTTAATTTTTTATTGTTGACTTCACGGCTCCTAAGAACACTCTAGAATGAAACTTATAATGGCCGTGGTCTCTGGAGGATGCGTGCACGCACCGGTGCCGTGCGCTTGAGCGTGGGGAATTTTTCCTGCGCGTCCTGGGAATTTGGGCCGCGCAAAGTTTTTCGGCATAACTGGAAATTCGATAAATTTTTGTTTTTGAGCAGGCCGTGGCGGCAGCGACGGCGATGTACACGAAAACTATGGCGTGAGTTGGTAATTACATAGAATTCGCTGAGGTCAGAGACGCGTGACGGCTTGCTTACCCGAGTTGTCAGCACCGTCGACACACGAAAGTCGAATGTTTTCCCTACCAGTGTACAGTGCACACATAGAAAATACTGATTTTGTACAGCCTACATTTATCGTGTTTCGAAATCTGCTTCGGAGCGTTCGGTGCGGAACGATAGCAGGATGTCGAGCCGTGAGCAATAATATGCCACATTTTATACAACAATCTTTCAAGTTTCTGTAAACTTGTGCGCTTTTGTTGGAGTGGACGGTCTTGTAACATTGCAGGCGTTTTGCTTGCGATAATTCAATTCCATTACGACTAGATGCTATGCGTTTCTAACTGCTCAGAGCGTCTCGTTCCGAAAAGCGCCGCAGATTTCCCGCATTCTGTTTTGGCAGTCAGCCATTTCGAAATGCCACTCCGGGCCTACAGAGAGCTACCCTGTCCAACCCTGTTTCTGATCCACCTTCTTTTTGCCCACTTTCAGCTCGCCCTGTTTTTGTAGTAGAATTTTGTAGTGTTGGGTCTCTGCGGCTTACCCCCTCCGCCCTCCCCCATCACCTCATCCTATCCTTTCATCAATACTTCTTTTTCTTTGCTTCCACTCCTCAACATTCTTAGTTTGTCACGATGTGGTTGGAGAAAGGCCGATAAAGAAACAGTTTTTTTTTTCTTGGTCTTTCGCAGGTGCTAGTTTTTACCTGCGGACAAAACATGCTCACCTCCAGAGTGTATATTTTAATTTCCAAAAGGGGCTGGTTTCACGAAAGTGTTTCAACCGCCATGCAATGTGGAATATTTTTTTTTTTTTCAAATTCAGGCTAAAGCACCTAAACGCTTTTGACGTTTTGTAAAATTTGCCAGGTATATTTAATAAACATACTGGTTCTCGAGTGTTTATTTCGCATTTGATATTTCTGTGTCTTTCTCAATCCCCTCCATGCAGTCTGCCAAAAGATCCCTATCTGCCTCAGTCTGTATCCTGTCTAAGTTTGATTGATGTGATTCGCGTTGCATCTCGCATAGCGCTGCCCCGTAAACAGGCAATCACTCTTTGCACGGGTGTTATGTGGTGCGGCTGTTTTACGGTCGTCCCGTTACAAACAACATTTACGCTCAAAATTGACTGCACGTATACCAGGTTTAATTGACCACGTCTCACAGTCCACATCAAACTAAAATAAGAACTGTCAAGTGTCACCCAATTCCATCATCTCTCCGCGATCTCGATCGAAAAGCGAGCGATTCTCAGTTTCGAAAAACAGTGTCGCAACGACTCCTACTATATGATTGCAGCTTTAGGCCATTTTGTGTCGCCATCATCGCGATGCGGGCAATTCAAAAGAGGCAATATGGACGACAATCGCCGTCACACTCTGCGAAGCAAGTGATGCGCGATAGTCCCAAAATCTATCGAACTATTTAGCAGCCGATAGAATAGTGTTTGTCCCATTAACTATCCGACTTTCGAAAATCGACACGAAAAAGGGAATGAAAAGCTCATAATTAGTTTTCAGGCTGTTGAGCATGAGATAAGCGGTTGAAATCCTGGCGCAAGTAATTTTTCTTGAAATCCCAGCACAACGAAAAAAAAAAAAAAAATCACTTTAACATGATTTCGTTTTTGATTATTAAATTTAATTTCGTTTTTGGTAGGCCTAACAATTTGCTGTTGATTGATTTGCCTCAGTTATTACATATAAGCTGTGTGGCTTAGTGGTTAACCTGTTCGCTTTCGATTCCTGATCGACATCCGTCTCCCGCCCTAACCACCTGAGCCACCTCCCTTACCCGGGGCTGCTTGCGGGTACATATTAATTGCAATCTTTAACGTGTACAGGCTCTGGTCCCACTAAGTATAAATTTCTCTCACCCGGAAAAATTTCGCTGGTCTCGATCAGGAATCGAAAGCGAACAGGTTAGCCACTAAGCCACACAGCCGGGAGACGGTCTAGGCTACACGAAATGCACAGGTCGCCACCCCCCGGGGGACTTTTCGAGGGACTATCATATGTCGATATGTTAAAGCATGTATCAAAACGCCATTCGAAAATTTTATATTCGAATAAATAACAGTCGGTCTCTGTTTATAACCTGGCAAAAAGCTACCTGTCCTCGGACAGGCTTAAGCGCTAGTACAAAATACATGTACCGGTACACCAAACGCTGGCGCGCCCTTCATTTCGAATAAACCCTCTCGCTTTCTCGCCTTTACTCACGTGACTCTACTAACAAACTCCATCCTTTTCCACCAACACATCTTTTCCAACCATCCCCCATGTCCTCCACCCCTGGCCCTGCGCACCATTCCGAAACGAAGCTTCTTTCGCTGCTCGGTTCTTCTTTTTCATCTTCCGTTTTTTTGCCGCTGGGGTCGTTGTCTGCAACTGTTGTACCTAATCCTGTGCATCCTCCTGAGACTGACGCCTTAACGAGCTATCTCCAATTGGTGTTCGTTAAAGTTGGTCCCAAAAAACATTGCCTATGAATTGCGGAGATCCGAAATTTTAAATGAGTGGTAAACAAAGCTTATTTATGTGGGATTGAATTCGAATAAGAATGGTGCGAACAGATTTGAAATTCAAATTTAACAGGGCCACGTAAACCAACCCTAGTTCGATACTCGATACTAACGCTAGATACTAGTTCGATGTTCGATACTGCACTGCCCAGGTCATAGGGATTGAATTGGGATAGGAAGTAGACAATTCACACCAGGATGAAAGGAATAGACACACTTACAGACAGGAATGGAGAGGCGGAATGGGCGTGCGCGCATGCGCGGGAAGGGGGCAGACTGTGACGCGGCAGATACGAATTTCACGGGATTTGAATTATAAATATAATTCAAATCCCGTGAAAGCTTTATCTCAAAAGCTTGAAAAATGTTCGCAAGCTTCCTCGTTTTTTTTTCTCTAATAACAAATTGCGCTCGAAGCTTGCGACTTTTTAAATTAAAAAAGTCCAGTTGCCAATCCACCAATGCCATATTAAAGTGCTGCGAGCTCAGCAATGCAATTTCCACTTTGAGGATCAGCGCAATGCTTTTCCATTGGCGCGCGTGGAGTGCTTGCTATTTTCCACCCGATTTTTTCAAGTACTGGTATATATGTGTTGCGCACGGGATCTCAAGGAGATATTACGAGCGTAGGCGAATGGCGGCGGTGGTGGTGGGTTTTTGGTGGGGATGCGAGTCGGTGGCGGTGGCTGATTTGCAATTTTCTCTTATCGTTATTAAGAGTCGTCGTCGAGTGCGCCAGCGCCGTTAAAAGCGCGCGCTTTTTTTTTTTCTTTTCTCCCCGCATTTCTTCCTCCCTCCACCTCATCCCGAGTCGCAAAGTCGCTTACCGCCCGTCCTGTTTCCTCGCACGTGCTTTCTCTCCACCCCTTTAAGCAGTTTTCCACCAACCTGAGCACGCTTGGTGGGTAAGTCGCCGCTGCCACGTGAAATCAGGAGCTCGATAGGTGTGCACCGCGCGCCCCCCGGCGAGCGGTAGACGTGTTTATTTACTGGCAAGGCGGATTGCGCCAAGGTTTATTTAAATTGATCACGCTACGACTTATTCTTCAATTTTTTCGGCGTAACCGCCAGTTGAACTTAGTATTCGCTAGCCTATGTGACAAAATGGTAAAGTAACTAAAATAGCGAAATACGATTTTGCTGTTCCACAATGCATATATTTTTTTTTAAGGCTTTCTCGAAAAAGATTTCAAATATTCCACTGAACATGAGAATCAATTTTATTTTTACATGGAAAAAAAGTTTCTGGCAAAACATTAAATTTTTGCGGGACATACAAGGTGTTATTTTTAAGATGCCTTCCATGAACGAGTAGAACTTTAAACGTGTCTTATACGAAAAACAATTCCTTGCGTTATTAAAGAGTCTTTGGAATGAGTCTTAATTAATTAATATGCCAAGAAAGTCGTAGAATCGTTGACAAATTAAAAATGCCAAATGATGACCCACCTTCACTTTCATTGTCATAGGCGAAATTTCTTTTGGCCTTTTGCCACAAACCACATAAGTTTCTAGTAGCATTTCCATGTATCCTCAGCACCACCAGTGTATACTGAGCTCACAGCTATTGTTGTCAATACTGTCGACGGAGTGGAGACGTTATAGCCCGTCGACAGCAGCAGCACATTCCCCGCTATAGTTGGGCCCGCCTTGGTCCGCCCTCCACTTCCATACAGTCTCTTCTTAAAACTCCCTCGCAACCAGCAGCCATCCCCCATTCCCCCGGCCTCAACGCCCCCTCCCTCATTCCGCGTTTTTCGACTTAAAAAGAAATCAATATTCCACTTGACGAGCGCCAGTTTCCTACTCCTCCTTCACTGCAGTCCCGCCACTACCGCCCACCCATCTCTCTTCCCTTTCGCCACCCCCATATGTAAGCCTCCCCTCGTTTTTTTTCTCCTTTTTTCCAATACACACACTCCCAGCGCCATATGATGTAGGTGTGTTAAAGTGTCACCCCATCCAGTTATCATTTTACTATAATATCGTTTGTCTAGGCCAGAGTAGCGTATTTTTTCCTTCGTTCCTTTGCCAGCATATCTTGATCACTCAAAAATAAAATCAGTCGCTCTACTTCTAAGGTTATTTAATTTGAAATATTTTATATAGATGCTTTAATTGGACGTATTCTGGCCCAGATCTCATTGAATTACGTACTTTTATGGATTACCATCCTCATTGCTGGTGGTTTTTTAATCTAGCGAATTCAATCTCAGATCTGGCTGTTTTACGTGCTGAGATTGTCTTATATTAATTTTCTTGGAACTGTTGAAACGAAGTTATCTTTACCAGAGGCGCTCGCTGTTGAGCTTTATGTCTCTGTTAAGATACTAAAAGTTCGTGTCAAAGTACATCCGTAGATGGCCGAGAGGTAGCGGGCTCGCTTACCAAACAGCGGATCTGGGTTCGGTTCCCAGCGCAGCCGATTGTTGGACTGGCTTGTGGTACTGCGCGGGGGAAGGCAATGGCAAACCACCTCTGTATTCTGCCAAGAAAAACGCAGGTGTCGAGGGATCGAGGGTCCGGAGACGAGCCGTTAAAACCAGTCCCATGACTGACTAACCAACCAACCAAGATGCTAAAATAGAGATCGTGGGTTCAATTCGTGTCAGAGACCTTGGTAATTTTTCTGGAGGGAACCTGCTCGTACTTTCGACGAACTGTCATCCT
>JAUJYS010000996.1:0-10593 GCA_033995665.1 Melogona broelemanni | reverse complement strand
TATCTTTGACAGAAGTGGTCAAACAGGGCCTCCTGGAGCCATCAATGCAACGCATCATCCACCCAGAGACTGGTACTGCTCTCACCCTGCATGAGGCCATTCTCTGTGACCTGGTTGATTCAGAGTCTTCCATCATTGAGCCCAGCACTGGCAAGATATTTACTTTGGCTGATGCCATCACACAAGGCATTGTTGATCGCATCACAGCTCAGATTGTTATTGAAAATGGTGAGTCACTTCCCCTCATTGATGCAGTCTGCCGTGATGACATTTTCAAGACTGAAACCTGCCCACACTTGGATGTGGTGCCACCAGTTGGTCTCACTTTTGCTGTTGCCCTGCAACGTGGCCTCATTGACACCAGCACTCAAGAATTAGTACACCCCATTGATGGTCGTCACATTCCATTGGAGGAGGCTTTCTCTAGCAAACTGTTAATGGCCCTGCCATGTCCCACACCACCCACAGCCATGACTGTGACAAATGCACTCAAAGAGGGACTGATTGATGCTGAGCTGGGCCTGTACCATGATGAGCAGTCCAAGCAAGATGTTCCAATTAGTGAGGCACTGGAGAGTGGTCTCTTGCAGCCTCTGCCTTTCACTCCAGCCACCACTCGCTTCGTGACAGTTACCACCACCACCACCATGCATGAGACTATTGTGTCACAGGCAGGAGGTGCAACACCAACCACCGTAATGACCTTAACAGAGGCCATTCAATCAGGATCAGTTAATCTCGATGCAGGTACCTTCCTGCACCCACAAACTGAAGAGTCAATACCTCTGGCCCAGGCTATTAGAGATGGACTCATTGATACTTCAAGCACCACCACTTCATCTGTAACAACCACATCTGGTCAGACTTCACCCAGTAAGACCAGCTATGTGGATGCTTTTGAGCTTCTCTTTGACACAAAAACAAACAAGTTGAAGGACCCAACCACTAAAAAACCAATCACATTCCAAGAGGCAGTTACCAAAAAAATCATCCCTGGTGACAGCACCATCTATGACACTGAAACACATAAAATGATTACTGTTAGTGAAGCTCTGAAATTAGGCAAAATTGATCCAAAAACTGGTAACTTTGTGCAGCAAAAGACAGGAAAGAAATTCAGTCCCAAGGATGCAGCCAAACTGGGTCTCCTGGCCATTGTTGGTGCCCCTTTGCTGGCTGGAGCAGCTGTGGTGGAAGCAGTGCGTTCAGTTTCTGCATCAGTCTCCAAGACAAGCAGCAAAAAGATTGTGGACTCTAGCAAAACAACTGTATCTAGCAAATCTAGCATCAGCTGTAGTAGTCCACCTCGTCAAAAATCACCTCCACGTCGCCAAAGTAGCCATGACAGCAAGTCCAGCTCCCCAGACAGAACATCCTCTGGACAGCACTTAGTTGTAGAAGAGATAGAGTCCACTACTGTCACCACCTTACCACACACATTGGAAGAGGCAACTGAAACTGTAAGAACAACCACTACAATCACTAGAACAAAACCAACCACCATTAGCATTGAGACTCGCATTACTGAACAGGAGCTGACTCAATCGTTAGCTGTGCAGAGTGGTGTATATGATGCCCAACAGGGAAAGTTTGTCAAAACTGAAACTGGAGAAGTTACTTCATTCTCAGAAATTGTAAAATCTGGCAGTCTGATTGATGTGGACAGTCTAAAAATCAAGGACCTGACCACTGGTCAGTATTTGCCTTTGAATGAAGCTTTTGGCAAGCTGGTTATTGATCGGAATCAGGGAGAAATGGTCCACCCCCAGACTGGTGATAAGGTGTCCTTCTTTGAAGCAATTCACTTGGGCTGGATCGTGAGCAAGGACAAAAGTGAATCACCTCCTGGAGCAATGTCACTTCAAAAGCTTATTGATGATGGTCTATATGATTCCACCAAGGGAACGGTCAATGTTAATGGTCAGAGTATCCCTCTAGGTGAAGCTATCAGAGCTGGCATAGTAGATATCACATCCATCTTAGTCTGGGATGCCCAATTGCAAGCTTTGATCCCACTCAAGCAGGCAGTTCTCAATAAACTAGTGGATCTTTATGAGGGTGTCTACCATGACAATAAAAAGAAAGTTGACCTGAACTCTGCACTGGTAAAGGGCTTGCTAGTTGTCAATCATAAACCCATTAGTCTGGAGGTTGCCATTCGGCGAGGACTTTACAATCCCACCAGTGGACTCATTAAAGATCCAAGTACCAACCAAAACCTGAGCCTGCAGGAAACCATACGCAGAGGTTTGATCGATGCTTACACAACAGAAATCAAGGATACCAAGGACAATCGTTATATCCCCCTGGTCAATGCTCTGAAATTAAAATTAATTGTCGACAAATCTGGTAAATTGAAGGACACTGCCAAAAACACATTGCTCACCTTTGATGTTGCTCTTAATCGACAACTAATAGTGACACAGCGCCCACGACTGGCCCTGACTGATGCCATAGTTCAGCGACTCTATCGTCCAAGTGATGGTCAATTCATTGATGTGTGTGGTGGAGATGATCTGTCATTGCGTGAGGCACTGCATTGTGGCTACATAGATGAAACATCTGCCAAAATCAAGGATGAACGCCTCAATCATGTGGTGACACTGAAAGAGGCACTGGAAAGTGGATTGCTGGACAGTGATGCTGGCACAATCACTCATCCACAACTCATGACACTGGATGAAGCTCTGGAAAAGGGATACCTGGTGCCATCTCGACCACCTCTGTCTCTGCAGGAGGCACTGGAGCAAGGTCTGTGCCGTGAAGATGGTCTCATGGTGCACCCCAAAACTGGTGACATATCCACTCTAGATGATGCTCTGACCCAAGGTTGGATTGATAAAGATGCCCTCACTGTCAAGGATCCACGCTCCAAAGACATGCTCACACTGACACAGGCCATCGATGCTGGCATTATTGATACCAAGACTGGCATAGTTATTGATCCATCGACAGGTGCCGAGATTAGTCTGACTGATGCAGTGGATGAATGTCTGGTCATCCCAGCAAAGAGACGTTTCTCATTGCCAGAGGCCATCTACAAGGGATTTTATGACACCAAAACTGGTCAATTCGCCAGTCCTACCTCCCATGAACGACTCACTATGGAGGAGGCAATCCGTCGTGGCCTCATCGATCCTGCATCCACTCTAGTCATGGACTCATCATCTGGTGCTGGTGCCCTCGTCCCCTTCAAGACAGCTATCGTCGATGGCATCATTGATGCCACTGCTGGCACCATGAAAGTGTCACCCTTCAAGACTGTCAATCTGCTTACTGGATTGGAGCAAGGATTCCTGGTAGAGATTCACCGTCCCCTGCACCTGAGTGAGGCCATCCAGAAGGGCATCTATGACAAAGCCACAGGTCGCTACTTGGATCCAGCCACTGGACAGCTGCTCAGCCTACAGGAAGCATTGGACGCACGATTACTGGATGGTGATTCAGTGCATGTGAAGGACACTCGAACAGGATTCTGGAAGAAGCTTAACCTGACTGAAGCCATCGCTGCTGGCCTGGTTGATGGCAGGAGTGGACAAATCATCAATTCTGATTCCAGCCAAGTCAGCCTGGTGGAGGCATTTGAGAAGGGACTAGTGTTGGACAGCCAATTGGCTGTGTCCATCCAGAAGTTGGTTCACCAGGGCTTCTATGATGATGCCACAGGTCAAATAATTGACCCCAACACTGGCCGACGCATCACACTTCACGAGTCCATCCGACGATCCATTGTCAACCCATCGCTGCCCTGCTACTGGTCACCTTCTGACCGTCGTCTGCTCTCACTTGTGGAGACTGCACGTGAAGGCATCATCGATCGACGTGCTGGTCAATTCAAGGAGCCCATCACCGGCGAGGAGGTGTCATTGCGGGAGGCACTGGAGCGAGGCTGGATTGTGGACATTGAGAGCCCATTTGGTTTGTACGAGGCCGTGGTGATGGGGCTGTGCCAATCTGACACAGGCCTCTTCTCCCATCCCACTCTTGGGCGCAAACTGACCCTGCGTGAGGCCCTCATGGAATCCCTGATCAATCAACAAACATCCATCGTGAAACACTCCGGCACCAACAAGTACTTGACACTGACTGATGCCATTGCTGCTAAATTAATTGATCCGGACCAGGGCCGCTACATTCTGTCTGATGAAACCAAATTGACATTCGAGGTGGCAGTGGAACGAGGTCTAATTGTGTCCGCTCGTAAACCACTGACAGTGGAGGAGGTGCTACGCATGCATCTATTTGATGACAAGAGCGGAACTATTGTCGATCCGACTGTAGGTGACCGTGTTGATCTTCATCACTCCATCCAGATGGGTCTAGTGGATGGCACCACCACTGCACTGAAGGGTGCCAATGGATCTCTCAAATCTCTCAAGTCGGCCATGGAGGGTGGTGAGGTAGATGGTAAAGCTGGTACAGTACGACCAACTGATAAGGGACAAACCAAGCCCCTCTCATTAGATGTGGCCTTCGAACGTGGCCTACTGGTCAGCGTCGATCGCCCACTCACCTTCCACCAAGCCATCCGCAAGGGCTCCATCGACCTACAACGTGGCACTTTTGTTGATCCACGCACCCTACATGAATGCACGTTGGAACAGGCCATCCGACATGAACTGATTGATCCTGAGTCAGCTGTGGTACGTGATCCATCCAGTGGTCGATTCAAGAGTCTGCGGGATGCTGTCAATGACGGACTGATTGATATGGAGCGTCGTGCCCTGGTGGATCCAGACACGGGCCATGTGCGCACCCTACTCATCCTGTTCGAGCAGGGCACTGTGGTGTTCCTGCGCGAGCCCATCTCTTTCGACACGGCCATCGAGCGACAGGTACTGGACACGGTGTCTGGACGATTCACTGACCATGGTACACGGGAGGTGGTCACGCTGCGTGAGGCGGCCACCATCGGTTTGCTGGATTCAGATTCGGTGCTACTAAAGGATACTGCACGAAAGCGTTTGCTGCGTTTAGAACAGGCATATATTGAAAATCTAATGCAGGCTGAGCGTGGTACTGTTCTCAATTCGGCCGATAATGTCTTCACTACCATCGGCGGCGCCCTGGACAAAGGTCTGTTTGTGACGCCCTCGCGTCCACTATCCTTACTGGAGGCGGTCGAATATGGTGCCTACGACGAGACCAGTGGACTGTTCATTCACCTGCCCACCACCAGTGGCGGTGGCACTGGTGAACAAGGTCGACAACTGACACTGCGAGAAGCCACCGAGTTGGGCCTGCTGGACCCGACCACCACCATGATCAAGGATCCGGAGACGGGATGCATTCTAACCGTACAGGCTGCGATCCGGGAGGGCATCTTGGATGACGTGGCCGGACGACTGGTGATGACCAGCACTGGCGACTCGCTGACTCTGACCGAAGCACTGCGGCGAGGCTTACTTTCTACCGCCGAAGCTAGGGTAAGGGTCAACACGCCCCACCCAAATACACATCCTTACCACTTAACTTCTCGCTTCTGCTTTTATATATATCTTACCTTGCTCTGTATTCCTGCCGACTCCTGCATAAGTACGTCATGTCGCTACATGTTTCCTGGTATCATTTTTTTTTATTTTCCTGCCTCCCCTCAACCCTATCTATAATTTTTTCATTTTTTTTTGTTTGCTATTTTTTTTTTAATTTTGGTTCTTGTTTTTTTTTTCTAGTAGCCTCATCTCCTCTTGCGCGTTTTTTTTTATTAACGCGTATCTTTATTTTTCAAACCCACTTTTTACAATTCAAATCTTTCGTTTGCACTTCATTCGATTCTGTTTTTTATTTTCCAATTGCTCAAAACCTTTTTCATTTTTTTCTAAATTGGTTTCTGCCGCTCTAACCGCGGTTCTCAACTCTGTCTCTCTACTTTTCTCTAACCTCGAACTTTCGAAACCATAATCTGGAGAGGACATCTTCAAAAATTCGAATTCTGAACCGCATTCACCTGGCCATTTTCTGAAAAAAACACGCCATTCGCATGTTTCTTCTCCAAGTCTTTCGACAGCAAACAAATTCTAACTGGTTGTGAGACAAGAGATATCACGTGATAGTACGCGAGATCACGTGACGCGTAACCGGACTCAGAAACCACAACGCCAAATTCCAGCGACCGCATATCCTCGGGTCCCCGAAACCTCCTGATTGCCAAAAAAACCTCGCAGCCTCCTAATAATCCAAGAACCCACGCAACATTTGTTATGTTTTTGGTCGATTGGTTAATAATGCCGCTTGATTAATCGTGCTACATTTTTCGTTGCAGGAAGTATATTAATATTGTTTTGTATTTTTGGTTGCACTAGTAGTTGGTTGTGGGACGATTTAAAAAAAAAATATTCATGCTAATGACACACACACTCTAACAGCACATCAATATTTGAAGTTTGGTCATATGGTTTGTGTTTGGTTTGGTAAATCTCGCTTGGTGTTTAATTATATTGGTTGAAAGAAAATAATATTGGGTCGTCAATATTTTTTGCTTTTTTGCCGATAGACTAATTCAAAACATAAATTGAACCACCGCACCACTTCGGTCTCACGTAATACACTAACAGAATGAAAACCCTGCTTTTAATAAATCGCAGAGGGGGTCCCCGGTAAACTGGAATGGATGGAATTTAAAATAAATGAAAATAAATTAATTCAAGTTAATTTTAAGAGGTGAAATCATATTTTCGAGATGATTTTTCGTTCGAATTTCTAGTAACCTATTTCACTTAATCGTTGAAAATTTAATCGCGATATTTTTATAATCGTTTTAAAAATTTGTTTTTCTCAAGAATTCCAAAACAATAGACTCGATAAATGGACATGTTACGGTTCATGAAATGACGGTGTGATCCTTCAATTTTTTCAGATTATTTTGGAGTACCGAGATTTTTTTGTTGATTTTTTTTAACATTGACAAGTTTTGTTGTGTGCTTGGTAATTTTTTGTTAATCTAGTGCGTTTGTGCTTTTTTCAGAATGTGTGCTTAGTCTAAAACAAAATATATAATTCGTGCAGTGCCGTAGTTTTTCGTCGCAGTCATATTTTTTTTAGTTGTGCGCTTTTTTCATGTGTGAAATCCCGAATTGTTTTTGTATTTTTTGCAGCCGTAGTTGCTTTTCTAGTCTGACCGCTAGCATTTTTCGTTGCGCTACTACCCTTAATTATAAATTTGAAATCTCGATCAGTTTAAAATCTATTTTTCAATGCACGTGATGAAATTAAGTAAAAAAATTCTTTACATTAGTGTATTCACTCGGCGAATTTTTGCTTGGCGAGTAACGTTTACGAATTTTCCAAGTGTAAAAGGATGATAGGTGTTGGCAGAATCTTGCTCGTCAAGCTTTTTTTGCTCGAATTTCTTGAAAAGTTCGTAAAATTTGCCCAGCAAATATTCGCCGAGCAAATACTCTAATGTAAATTCAACCAAAACAGTTCTTGGTTTTTTTAAAACCAAAATCTATCACTGGCATTTGGTTTTTTCTGATCGAGGTTTCGAATGGACGTTCTTGTTCCCCCATCGTTAATCGATTTTGGGTTCTCCCCCCTTCCCTCCGGATTTAGTTGGCCGTCCAGGAAAAGTACAAACTTTGCGACGAGAGCATCTCTAAACTCTTGCACTGGATCGCCGCCATCGAGAAGGCGTTGGCCGAACAGAACCCCGTCAGGGAAGAGATCGCCGAACTCAAGGAGCAAATCAATAACCTCAAGGTAATTGTGTCTCTAATATCCACGACGCTCTATTAGATGTTTGGTTATGAAGTACCGATGGCTCAGTGGGTATGGCAAAATTCTACGAACACGACGGTCCCGGGTTCGATTCCCCTAGCAGGCTTTCGTTTATTCGTTAGCCTTGGGTACTGGCGTCACCCCTGAGCTTCCATTAGGGAGTCCAGAGCTTAGGGATGGATCCTGAAGCCTGGCTATTCCAACTGCCATTCCCCTTCCCTTCCCCTCACATATAGCCATAGAGACACGAAGGTGCACTAATCCTGTAGTGCACTAGGCAGAAAGTATTGTAGCATTGTAATTTAAAATTCTGATTTCTTTTGATACACGATCTTCCGGATGTCACGCCTTCTTCGTTGGTGAATAAAATTAATTTACTGTTTTGTATTTTCCATTTTCATTTTATTCACCAACGGAGACGGCATCACAGCCGAAAGCTCGCGTGTTTGTTTCCTTATTAAATTAAAAGTAAAAGACAAATTAAAAGTGTCTTAACTATCGGTCTTCTGTCTCTGATTTTATGTACATTTAATGGGTTTTTCTCAATTTTTTCCAATTTTGTTACAAAAAACCAAAAACTCAATTCCTAATTTGTATCTTTTATTGTTGCTAATTTGATTTTTCATTCTGTTGCCCATTTACCGTCTACCAAAGTCGTTTAATGTCGCTTTGCAAACGTTTTTTTTTAGAACATCAAGGGCGATCTGGACGAGCACCAACGACCCGTTTCGTCCGCGCTGGACCAGATGCAGCAGGTGGTGACCCGCGGTCAGGACGTCCTGAGCACGGACGAGATCCAGCAGCTGCAGAAGAACGGACGTGAACTGCACAGACGCTACGACGGCTGCACCAACCAGTGCGATGACCTCTTGCGCAAGATGACCTCTGCCCTGGACGAACTGCACAAGCTCAAGGTGAGCAGCACACTGTCAATCCATCTCTTCACTTGAGACTTTAATTTTCCTCAACTATTTCAACGTCTCGTGGACCGACTCTAGTTAACAGTTATTTTGCTAATAATGGTTTTTTTCGTTTTCAGAATGATTTGGTGCCATTCGTCTCCTGGTTGCGTGATGCTCAGAAGGAGCTCATCGAAAAGGAGAGATCGGTTTCCAATATGGCCAGACTTAAGGACAATTCCAAATCTGTCAAGGTAACATATATTGACAAAATTGTTACGCTAACTTGTTGTTTTGTGCAATTTATTTTGTATGATTTCGGATAAAGACGCGACATACTGAGTATATTTTATAACAATTGAATTATTATTGTTAATGTTTTTTATTGGGTGGTTTGAATTGTTCGATCAAATGTTCTTCAATTCTCAAGTCAACTAATGCCTTTGGTTTTTCTTTCTGTTAGGAGTTTGTGTCTGATGTCATCACTCATCAAGCTGACCTCCGGTTCATCACGATGGCAGCTCAGAAGTTCTTAGACGAATCGAAGGTAAAGATTCATTTCACTGACAATCATCTAAGATTGGTTAATTAATTAGAAAGATGAAGAAAAAAATTGTCCTTGTTTGTTTAAAAATTTCAATTTATTAAAATAAAATATTACATATGTTTATTAAATATTACAACTGTGTAATCTTAATTACAATTTTAAAATTATTACAACTGTTCATTCTTCCTTACATTTTTAAGTTTTCACTTTTCTCTAAAATTTGAAAAAAAAATTAAATCTAATCGTCTAAATAATTGTCCATTTGCATTTGGGTTAGTTTCTAATGAACTGATGTTTCTTTCTTGGTGCCATTCGTAGGAATACCTGAAGAGTCACAACACGTTCCGTACCAACCTGCCTCGCCGCTATCCCCACATCGAACCCTCCGAATCTGAGGTGAAGCGTCAGGTGACCGAGATGACGGCCGCCTTCCAGGACCTGCTGTCCCGCGCCACCAAACTGGGCGATCGCTTCTCCAGCGTCAACGACAAGCAGAAGCAGTTCGCCGACGCCGTGGACAAGGCTGGCACCTGGCTCGATGAAGTCAAGGAGAAGACGAGAAAGTGAGTCATCAAATGGCGAACATTGCCAGCTTCTGTATTGTGATTTCAAGTAGACATTTCGCCCCAGAAACACAGAGGTTGTCCCACATTGATCCTAACATTTTTGATCGGCTGTATAAGTTCAGCACTTGCTCACAGAGTTACGATTTTTTGCACATAGCGAGACACACGAATAAAGCAATAGATTTTTTATCAATTTTCAAAAACAAAATGGCATAGATATGGCACGTCCAAAGATCTATAAAAAGTAGTTTCCGAAGTTTTGAGATACTCTTTCGTGAAAAATTATTGTTTATTCTACTCGCCAATTTTGTTCTCCCATTCTAAATTACCTTCTTTCCCATTCTTGTATTCTTAGACTGATGAACGAGTCTATCGGCGGTGACCCCCGCTCCATCCAAGAGCAACTCGACCGCTCCAAGACCCTCCAAATGGAGATCGTGACCCAAGGCCGCCTCATCGAGACCGTCCAGCAGGCCGCCAAACTCCTGCTGGACGCCCTGGGCCGCGACGCCACCAACGCCGAGCGCCAGTCCGTCGAGAACGCCGTCCACGAGCTGGAGGAGCGATACGGACAGGTGCGCCGGGCCGTGTCGGACCGCACACAGGAGCTGGAGAGCGCCCTCGTCCACTCCCAGGGGGTGCAGGATGGTATTGACGGTCTGCTGACCTGGTTGAGCGACGCCGAGGCACGTCTGCGCGGACAGAAGGGACCGGCTAGTCTGGTGCCGGAGCGTCTGCATGACCAGCGCAGTGAGCATCGTCTGCTGCAGGCCGATGTGGACGCCCACCGGAATAGTGTGTTGGCTGTGTCTACGTCGGCTGAGGAGCTCATTCGTTCTGGTAGCAACACGCAAGTTGTGAAGAA
>JAUJYS010000995.1:0-19237 GCA_033995665.1 Melogona broelemanni | reverse complement strand
ATTAGAAATGCCATATTTTGTCAAAGAAATCATATATCCTTTAGATTGTTAAAATTGCCATTATTATTGTCAATTGAAAAGTGCTTTCACAAGAAAGTGAGATATAAAATGTGAAGTAAAATCTGTAAATGCTTCATGAAATTATTGTGTAATTTAAAGTAACCAATGGAATTTGTTAATAAATTTCACCCATATTATATTGTCACGACTTTTTTAATTAGAGCTCACGAATTTTCCTAAAAGGATTGATTTTTAATTAAACACCTAAAAACTTCAAACATCTATCCACCATACAATGAAAGCAATTACCACTAGAAATAAACTGAAGCTCAATCAGAAATAGCAGAGGCTCTGCAACTAGTATTTATTTACTGTAACAAATGCAAATCAACCACACCACAAAGATTGCTAGTACAAATGCTCTAAAATGCACCACCATAGACAATAATATTACTAATCCATCATACCACCTAAAATTGATTTGGAGCATAAGGATGAAAGATTTCTAATGTTTCCCTCAGCAAGTAATTCCCAGAATTTTCCTCCAGTTCTTTTTACCTCCAATTACAAACCAATACATATATTTAAACACCACCAAGGGGGTAGTAACTCACAAGCACCACTCAGCCAAACGATTTTTATGTGTAGGACCAGGTTGAAGGTAAAGGTAAAGGCTATTAGCCTTATTGGCTAGCCCTTCCCATATAAGGCTCACTCAGTTAGTCTGTTCCCAGTTAATTTATAATAATAAAACTAATTCTGGTCCAGTGGGGGAAATAAGACCTAATACCCAGTTAAATGAATTTACTCTGAACAAATAGGCCTTATTAAAGAGATTTTAATTGTTCCCTGTTAATCACCCAATGACTGAATTTTGCAGTCCTCCAAAGCTAAACTAGAGACAATTGAGATTTTTCTAGCACTAGACCTTTCTCAGTCTCGCCGAAGCGTAACCAGGTCTTAGGAGCTACGAAGGAGACTTGACCAGCTATCTGGATATAACAAGTCTTAAATGGCTACCACTAGACCTTTCTCAGTATCGCCGAAACGTAACCAGGTCTTAGGAACTATGCAGACTGGCTAGTTCAGTACTGCACAACAGTAGGGCTAACACTAGACCTTTCTCAGTCTCGCCGAAACGTAACCAGGTCTTAGGAGCTGCGAAGGAGACTTGACCAGCTATCTGGATATAACAAGTCTTAAATGGCTATCACTGGACCTTTCTCAGTATCGCCGAAACGTAACCAGGTCTTAGGAACTATGCAGACCAGATAACCTGGATCTACAACACAGAAGAAAGTCTCATTTTTATCTCTCAAAATAAATTTTAATTCAACTTTATACTCACCCCCATCATCCAGATTCGTCAACAGCAACAGGTCATCGGTCAATGCTGATTTTTGGGTATATTGTCACGACTTATTTAATTAGGGCTCACGAATTTTATTAAATGTAGCTGAACTACTATAAAATGACAAATATCTCTAACATACATGTGACAGGGCAAAAGAAATCAATGACGACCAGAAATAAACTGAATCCCAACCAGAAATAGCAGAGGCTCTGCAACTAGTTTTTATTTACTGTAACAAATGCAAAGCATCCATACCACAAATATTGTTAGCTCCAATACTCCAGAATACACCACCATAGATACTATTATTACCAAAACATCATACCACCTAAAATTGATTTTGAACATAAGGATGAAATACTTCCAATAACCACCAGCCAATAGCTCCCAGAATTCTTTCCTAGTTTTCACCCCCAAATACAAACCAATACATGTAAATAAATATCACCAAGGGGGCAGTAACTCACAAGCACCACTCAGCCAAACGATTTTTATGTGTAGGACCAGGTTGAGGATAAAAGAAAAGGCTATTAGCCTTATTGGCTAGCCCTTCCCTAGGATGGCACACTCAGCTAGTCTGTTCCCTCTTAAACTAATTTTTCAGAATTCATCTGATACTAGTCCAGTTAGGGGGAAAATAGGACTTACACCCAGTTAGACAAGTTTACTATGTATGATTAGGCCATCTCAAAAAGAATTTAATTGCTCCCTGTTAATCTTCCCAGACTGAATTTTTCAGTCTCTTAAACTAACAATTGAGAGATTTTTTTGAGACTGCTAGCACTAGACCTTTCTCAGTCTCGCCGGAACGTAACCAGGTCTTAAGAGCTACGAAGGAGACTTGACCAGCTCTCTGGATATAACAAGTCTTAAATGGCTACCACTAGACCTTTCTCAGTATCGCCGAAACGTAACCAGGTCTTAGGAACTATGCAGACTGGCTAGTTCAGTACTGCACAACAGTAGGGCTAACACTAGACCTTTCTCAGTCTCGCCGAAACGTAACCAGGTCTTAGGAGCTGCGAAGGAGACTTGACCAGCTATCTGGATATAACAAGTCTTAAATGGCTATCACTGGACCTTTCTCAGTATCGCCGAAACGTAACCAGGTCTTAGGAACTATGCAGACCAGATAACCTGGATCTACAACACAGAAGAAAGTCTCATTTTTATCTCTCAAAATAAATTTTAATTCAACTTTATACTCACCCCCATCATCCAGATTCGTCAACAGCAACAGGTCATCGGTCAATGCCCTAAGGCAAATCTTATCTTTCACAGGTCATCAGTCAATGCCCTAATGGCAAATCTTATCCTTCACAGGAACAGCAAGCTGAGCCCTAATGGCTATTTCAGTGCCCAAATGGCAAGTTCAAATTTCCCTCCAAAACTGCCCACTGGAGCTCTTTGTAGAGCTACAGGCCCCCACCACATCCACAACAAGAAGAGAAAGAATGGCTGCTTGCATCGACCTTTTATACTTTAGGGCTTGGCTCCTCCCTCTTCTCCTCAGCTCACCAGTGCGCGCGCGCGCGCGCCAATCACAGCACAGAGTTTTGGCGCAAAAGTTTTGCACTTGGCTCCGCCCCTTTTCGAAACCTGTCAATCATTTTGTGTTTGTTGGTTTTGGGAAAAACAATATTAAAAATACAAATAATCGATCAATCATCACCAAAATTAAATAGGTTACTAAACTCAGTGTCCTCTAATCAATGCATTTTTCCAAATTACAATCTGACAACCACATCCGAAAATATTAAGCAGGCAACAGCAAAAGTCCGAGATTTCTCCTCGAAAATCGGACAAGTTACCACAACTGGTTTTTGCAAAAAAAATCGAAAACATGGAAAAATCAAAAATATGACTTTTCACTAAATTCCCTGTAACTCAGGCAAAAATCAACTTTTTTAAGTTCTGTTAACACTTTTTAGCATCTCCATAAAATTCCGCATTCACTAGTGCTAAGCATTTAATCGTTAGATCAATTTAAATTAGTTTAAATACAGTTTTAAAATGAAATTTCCAAATAACGTAACTTTAAAATCTTAATTAGGACCACTTCCGGTCATCTGACCACTTTCTAAATACCACCATTCTCTTCCTCTCATTAATCCGCTTCCAAATCCGTTTTCAGAATGTCAAAAGGTTGATCAGGGCCTTCAGGACAACCAAAATGGTGAAATCAAGAAAAACATGAATAAGCCTATGGACATCATGACTCAGCATATTTTCGAATAAAAATTAATAAGTACTCGAAATTTGTGACAATCAATAAAATCAATATACCATTCAATAGGTCTCAATGTACTCTTTTCAACAATGTATTACTCTTTTGACAAATGTCAAAATTTTGGACTCCAGGGTCCTAAGCCTACTTTTGGCCATGTGGTGATTCAGTCACCAATGCTAAGGTATTCTCTTAGCAACAAGCATCTCTCTCATAGTGATGAATCATTGAGTAAAACATGACAAGTACACATACAATGATGCATCTTTGTGATACATTACTAATATTTTCGGATTCATTAACCATCTGGCCACATGCAGGATGTGGGCTGGCTAGACTTCAAAATAAGGTAGCTGGATGAAAAATTAACCAATCTTCAATATTTTTACAGATTTAGAAAGGTCTCGGGGAGCTAATGCAGCCAGCCCGACCATTATTTAAGAGAAGATTGCTCCTTCCCTGTGCAAATGAGTCATCCAGCAAATAGTGCTGGATTGGTTTTGTTTGGTGCTGGATGGTCCCCAAACTTAATGTTTGGTATTTTTCTACTAGTCTCAGCCAACCTCATAACATTATTTTGGCACATTTTTGGCCATCACCAACTGGAAACAAAATTCAAAATCTACTCCAGCACAAATGGGTTGTCCAGCAAATAAATGTCGGATTGGTTTTACTTGGTGCCAGAGTGGCCTAGAGCTTAAAGTTTGGTATTTTCTTGTTTGTTATTACAAACCTCACAACATTATTTTGGCACATTTTTGGCCATCACCAACTGGAAACAAAAATCAAGATTAGTGGTTTACATGGGCATGTGGAGGAGGTGGGCCGGTCAAACTTTAAAATAGGGTAGCTGGATGAAGGATCAACCAATCTTCAATATTTTTACAGATTTGGAAAGGTCTTGAGGAGCTAGAGCAGCAATCTCGACCATCATTTAAGAGAAAATTATTCCTTCCCAGCACAAATGTGCTGTCCAGCAGAAAGTGCCGGATTGGTTTTACTCAGCTCCAGAGTGACCTAGAACTTAATGTTTGGTACTCTTCTGTTAGTTTCCACGACCCCCACAACATTACTTTGGCACATTTTCAGCTAACACCAACTTCAAGGATCTCCTTTAATAACAATCAACTCCTTGGACTACCAGACTTGAGTTTCTAAACCAATAACAAGTTTTATTAATCTTGAACATAAAACAACATTCATAAAATCCTCTCAAGATCACTTTAAATAATATCACACTAAAGGTCCCCCAGATTACTGGCTCTTTGGTACACAAAAAAAATGAACACCCAGGGACCCACTTTGGTGAAAAATACAGGGTACCCACTCCTGGACCCTTGAAAAAAGAGGGGTTCGTGACACCCCCCCCATCATCTTCATGGTACGCGCTCGGACCATGTAAAACAACAAGTTTTTTTTTTACACTTTTGGCATCAATTATTTGGCATTAACTTCTTTGTTATTAAACAAACCCCCAAAACATAATATTTTTGTGAATGAGGAAAATCACATCATACTCTTTTCAACTTCGAGCTTAAACATTTGGCATTAAACAAATGAAGTTATTCATTTGACATTTACTATTTTGTCAGTAAGCAATTCCTTAAATTACAGTACTTTTTGGTAACTGAAGAACAACACATTAAGCTCTTTTAAACTTTGAGCTTGCGCATTTACATCACGGTGGGGAACTTCTACCCAAATCATCAAAAATATTGCACTGACTCTTTACCCTTAAACTATAGGCTTTAAATACGAGTTTGTTTTCAAAGAAACTAATCTTTTCACATATAAACTTGAACATAAGTAAGGAGAACCCCACAACTCTTTTCTTTACTTAATTTATCAGGTAAAGATAACGAGGTTCAATAGTTACATTAAAATCACGAGTCCCAATGCTATGATTGATCACTTTCAATTATTTACACTCTCGGACGTTTAGTGACTAATTAGGGAGATTCTTCTTCGCTGCTTAAGTCACTTACATTGACTTCGGCAGGATGGACAGATAGTTTTACACCTGTCTTCCTTTTTCCATACCTCCTTAGAAAGGGTTTGTTATGCCTTTCCTTATCTCCCAAATCCTCATCATTAGACTGATAAGGAGAGGAAAGTCCACCATAGAAGAACTGGTAAGATTTCAGTTCTTTTTCTGACAAAGGTAATTGTAAGTAGAAGGCTTCATATGAGGGGGTCACTCCACGGAAATTGGAGTTTAATTTAATTTTGGTTTTATAACCCTTGGAAGTTCTCACTTTGATGGTCTTCCATGGAAATGGACAAAGACAATCTCTCGATCCCCAACACAGTAACTCGCCCTCCAATGGAGGTTCACTCTCCCCTCCTGAATCACTGTTTACATAAAACTCGATCTCAGAATCACTTCCTTCAGAATAAATTGCCTCCACTTGGCTTGAAGCCATTGACCTGAATCTCAGTTCAGTAAGTGGCCCACAGTCCTCTGAACATCTCGCACAAGCACCTCCAAATACACAGAGATCTTTCCACTCTGGCACTTTCATTAAATTCACCTGACATTTATAAAATACCCCATGTCCTTCTCCCACTCCCTTTACAGAGAATGCTCTAACTGGGGTGGGGTTCTTTTCAGGTTCAGGAACAACCAACTTAGTTGTTTCTAACAATTTTGCAAGATTAGCCTCTTCTGCCAACAATTCGAGATCAATTTGTACCCCTTCTTCCAGGGTATCCAGTCTCTCGTCTTCATACCTATTCTCAAAAGGACTGGTAGTAGACAGGGGATTTAATTCGCGCTGACCAACAACATAAACTAGCTGGTCTAACTCTATGTTGAAAATATCCTCTATGTTGGTCTGCTTCATTTCTAGTACAATTCCAGACTGATCAGCTTCAGTTTCAGACTCTTCTGATTGCTCCTCCTCTTCAGGACCAAAAGAAGGACATTCAATTCGTGTAGTATCTGAAGGAATCAAGCCAGCTTTTAGAGCCATACCCATAAAATCATAAACGAGTTTAGCAGCAGCCTGCTCTCCAAATAAGACTTGGCCAGGGTAATACATGGAGAAACATTCAATCATTTCAGTAGTTAGTGTCTCCTCCTCTCCATCACTGGAAGCTGAAAAATCTCGGTCATCTGACTCCATGTCAGGTTCTTGTTCATCAAGTTCACTGATCTCTTCAGTGGTGTGTACTTCGACTGAATGAGTAACCTGTACAAACACCTCATCTGTTTGTATGTCTAGTGGAGGATGCTCATCTAGAAAGTCCTTCAACCACCTTACTTCACTAGTACCATCTTTGGAAAAGACCACTGGGAATCCAACCTCACCCAACTCACTGTCATTATTGTCTTGTTGAAAACTTCCTTTTTCAAAAACCCCAACTTGTTCCTCTTCTATAATTATTTTTTCTTCCTTAATCTCTTTCTCATGACCCTGATTTAAAAATTTCCCACCAAAAGTAGGGTTCATAGCAGCTAGAAACCCAGGGCTATATCCTGTTGGTCTCTCTGCTCTCTCAAAAGTTTCCTCCTTAACACTCTGTCCATCTTCCATTGGGTCCCCACCTTCCCCATCATACAGCATGTCACACAATATCATATACATACACAGCGAAAAAGGAGATATTTGAATAGTTACATTGTCCTCTAGCTCATACTCTTCAGGGAATAGACTGGGTTCCTCTTCAGGAGGTTCCTCACTATGGGACCAATACACCTCTTCATCCTCAGTCCATCCTTTAACTACCACTGGACTCAACGGAGCATACTGATCCTTAATCCCAGACTCACTCCCAGTCCATAGCTCAACCTTTTTGTCTGGTAAGTAGTTCCTCTCAACAACCCCTTGGACACATAACCCTGAAGTCCCTGGTCCTTCAGTAGGCACACTAGAGGGAAATTCTCTTTCAACATGAGGACAAAGAGTTTCTATAGATTCTTGCTGGGTCTCTTCAGCTGGCCTTCTCAGGATGCTGTCAGTGACTTGGCCTAGTCCAAAGACGGCATGAGAAAATCCTTAGCCAGCATACTGGCTTCAAATCTCTCCTCTGTACAAAGGTCAACTGGTTCCATTCCAGGATGGAACACAAGGTCAACTGGTCCCATTCCAGGGCGGAAAATAAGATCACTCCTTTCTGATTCAACTTGAACATACATCTCGGATTGGGACGTCTCAAAGTGTTGACTCACTTCAGGTAGGTCAACCTCCTGAGTGGCATTCAGAATAGGGATTTGCAACTGGGCAGGATGCAGCATAAAGCTACGGGTATCATTGTGGCTGGGCAACTCCACAATACTTTCATCCATGTCTTCCATGGTTTGGGGTTGAGTAAGGGCAGTGGGTTCAACAAGGGGTTCAATAGGGGACTCCCTGTACATGGCAAATGGTATTCCCCCAAAATCAGTCAGATGTTCTCCCTGTAGGTTTTGGATATTTTTACCAACAAGTCCAGCATCATCTGGACGAGGTCCTCCTGGTTCTTGACCAGGGACCACCAACTCAGTGGGCAACTTGAAATTAAAGTCCACAAACAGTGGGTGAGCTCCTTGTCCTTTGGACTCATCCTCATTTAACATCTTAGGAACTTCCGGCACTTCAACAGGTTCTTCACCAGTGGGAGAAACAACATTACACGCCCCCATCAATTCAGTCAGTTCCCCCAGGCTAGTAGCCAAACACATAGCATTCAACTCGAAAATTGGCACAATCTCCTCCTGCTCCATTCCAACTTGGGCAGGAATCAACACATTCTCCACAACAGCTACATGCTCGAGCTACGGCTCGTCAATAGCCAGGAGATTCACTTCCTGTGGGACAGCCTCAGCCAGGGCTGGTTGTTGTCCAAGTGGCACATATTTTAGGGCAGTGTTCATACGCCTCCTCTGCATGCTCTCCTTTGAGCGACCTCTGGGTACTTTAGACATCTTGCCGTTGGAACTTTGTTCCTCTCGCACAACTTCTCAATCAACAGGTAGTGAGCATGCACGCGCGCTGATGCTAGGACAAAACACTCTACCCTGCAGTTCGTCTGCTCTGAAAATTGACAAAAAAAATTACCCATTTTTAATCTCACGGAAAACCTGTCCCAATTGGATTGCCCACACACCAGATAAAATTTGTTAGTATAGATTTGAGAGCCGATCAGGAATCTCTTTACAACTGCATTGGTATGTTGCTGAGGTAATAGAAGAATTTGTCATTATTTTGTTTCAAGTAGGTGTTAATATCTTGATATGTTCAAGGTTACAAGAAGTCTTCTCTGGATTAACTAATTTTGTGTGCCATATACCATGGAAAGTAGGCTTGGGCTTAAAGTTAGTGTATGTGTTGTTTCAGTGAGTCTTAACAAATATACATTCACATGATACTGAACTCCCGAAATTGACAGCAGACTGACCAATGTAGGCAAAACAAATAAGACTTACTCCCCCACGTAGGTAAGTTGTAGGAATTGTTAAAGTCAGACGGTGTGGAAATAATAATATATATCAGAATCATAGTGTGATGCCGCCATTATATCCCCAGATATATTCCCTGACAATTTAATAAAATCGAAGAAAGTTCTATAACAAATTCAAGCTTCCCAAACAAAATGACTTGGATCTAGGAATAATACAGAGTTAATAGAATCAAAGTCAAGGGTCTGATCAACGTTGTCTTTCGACACTTCAGTACTCACCCACTGGTGGAACATTTCAGTGATAATTCTGACATATTTTAGAAATTTACTAATTAAAGAATCACAGAGTCATGCTGTATCTCAAAAAAAAATACTAAATTTCCCAATCTCGTTTTGAGGATCTTTTCGCATCAGAAATAAGAGGACACCTCCCATCAACTAATGGATTTTGCCCTTGTAAAATTAAACTCGTGTTCTATTTTTTTATGGTAAAATCATTGCTCAAATATTATACTTTTTGATTAATAAACTCTGTACCGGAGCACAACGCTATACTGGACAACCAAGTGTGATCAAACATGTGATTGAGCTCCACCAAGAACCGAGTTCCATATTTATTCGGACTAGGATTAAGCAGCCACATCTTAATGTTTGTGTTGAATCAACATCGAGATCCAAAAGCTCTTGGATAAATATCTACGCTCTCTTCAGAGTCTTTCTTTTGAGGTTACCTAACAGTATAATTTTCTGGGGCTACTAATGACATACAATTCAACATAAAAAGACTGTTTTAATTGCAGACGAACTAATACTTTATCCAGAAAATCTTAAAAGGATATCGTAGCCCCCCTTAAGTCAGTGATTTAACTCTCTAATCACACTCTCGTTTAAATACATACACATGTCTTTAGTTATAGGACTCGCTACTAAGTTAAAATTTATTGACGGGTAGGATTAGAAAGTGGTCAGTGTGTTAAGTTTTATTCCTTCTCTGGCAAAATTAATTCACTAACGGAGTCTCTGAAAGGTCACTCAGGTAAACCCCAGCTTGTCATTCTCACTCAAGACCTCCAGATAACTCCCAGATGTTCATAATTAATAGAACTTTGATTTTCCAGTCCTCAGCAAGACTCTTGATATAATATCTCATATACATTTACACGTTAACTCAGAGAGTTATGGGACACATGACCAGGGCTTTGATCGGACGTTAACTCCTCCTAACAACAGATAACAAAAAGCTGTTGTCACTGGAAACCTCCTGAAAGACAGAGGTGACCTCCATTGTGCCGCAATGCAACGTACTAGAGACTCTGATACCCGCTATATTTTAACAATCCACGTACTATTGTCGGACTCAAACTAACACTCTGCACTAGTGTCGCAATGTTGTACAGAGCCCTTAAATGCTATCAAGATTCACTCGATACTTAACTTGACCTGAACCCAATAATGAAACGCTGCAGGACTTGTGGATTGTATGGTAACAACAAAAAAATATCATGCCATGCCCATCAACATCCATGAACTTCCTACTAAACAACTATCCTCTCTTCGAGATGTCCCCCAAAGCCATCGAACAGTACAAATTCCCTAGACTATTAAAGGCGTTCCAGCCAGGCTGAGAAAATTAATTCCTCGAGCAAACTGGTTTGACCAACATTAGTTTGGCATTTGACTTTCAAGAAGTCTTGAATGAATGTCTTAGCCAGGTTAACAGTGGTTTACTTTCCATTAGTCCTATACTTACTCGAATATCATAGCATTTCCAAACATCATAGAACATATCATTAATAATAATGCTATTAATCATTAAGCAATGTGAGGAGACTGAAGTGCTCTCCAATGTGTCACAAGGAGGCACACCTAATTATCCCTTATTTATTTTGACTTTAACAGGACTCATAGCCTAGATTTCCGCTAACATTTGTTATTTAAAGTAGATGGTTTTAGGATAACCCAAAAACAACGCATAAAAACCACGGGAAACAGCTAGTAGTTACTGTCGACACCCACTCAAATTGGACAAATAAGATCTCAGGAATGTCTCAGGGCCTTGTACTCTCTTCGTATTATAATGATCCATGTGCTACTGTCCGATTCGAAAATTAAAACTCCATGCTAATGACACTACGTTGCTAACAAAAATAAATGAGGTTGAAATCCGATCTATTAACAATGAAGGGTGAACTCAACAATGAACCGATATTTAGGAAGTATTGCACTACTTATACATCAAGATCTCATAACCTTCAGACAAAGCACTATCTTTTCTCCAAGAAGCCCCTTGAGATTATCATGCCATTTAGTTATTTCAGGCTATAAATTAATATTACTCAGACTATGCCTAGGAAATCCAATCAATAAGAAGATTGGCTTGACTAACGTCAGACTAGCATTTGCCTAGAGATTCTAAAAAAATATCTTGCCTAAGTTAATATAGTAGCGTTTCTACTTTTAATCCTACGCTTATTTCGAGTAAAGTAACATCGCTTCAGAAACTGCATAAATTCGTTGGGTTTTTTTTTTTTTTTTTTTTTTTTAAATGGGTAATAGGGTTAATTCATAGAAGAACCCCCGGATTTTTCGACTGTATAATTAGTCAGACTGACAGTGTCTATGCGATGTTGTCCGTCTTAACGTAATGTTTTCTAGAAAATCACAGAGTGATATGCCCATGCTTCTACGGTTCTAGTTATAAAAAAAACTCTGCACTGATCACCTCTCGCTATACAAATAAATCAAACTACGGCTAAAATTCAATCAGACTTTTTAGTGATACCTGAATTTAAAAACTAACCAATGTAGAGTGAAGTAAATCGAGTAATATGCATTCAGATCCCAGACCAAGTAATTAAATAATTCCCCTCTTCGGTGAGTTTTTCAAAGTTGTCAAACAATATGAATACCTGAAACTGCAAATTGACACCTAATCAAACCTGAAGTAGTCAAATCCGTGAGGCAACTGATTTGACTAACATCATGTTGTAGTTCGCCTGAACTATTCTTAAAGGTATTTCCTAGTAAAAAAAATAAATCGGCGACTTACTTCCTCTCAACTAGATTAATGCTCCCATACAGAGATCCGTGTGACTATGTACGCCTTACATAAGAAAGATAAGTAAGTCATGGATGAATTACTAAAATAGGGGGTCCCAAATTCGGTCAAACTTTTTAGTAACCTAATGATGTTGTTGTGTAAAAGAAACCGATCTCAAGCTACTCCTTTGCATATTACAGAAAACTAGTAACATTAATATTAAGAAAAGGATCACTGATACTTCTTTTCATTAATTAAATTTGACTCTGTACAACAGTCTTAGTACTTCATACCAAAGAGAATCCCTTTTAGATACCTTTCTTCCTTAACTGGACCGTCAGTGACACAATCCCGTAGAGATTTGAGTAGTGAACCTTTCAGATTAAAACATCTAATATAGATATACGAACTAAACATTGATTCAAACAAAAAAAATATCGTCATACAACGGAATCGACTACCTTGTAGACTATTCACTCAGTTCTTTTTATAGGCCTAGTACCTTTTTGTTATCGTAACCCCGTTACTTGTTTTACCTCTTTTTCATGGTCAGGACCCGTTGAACGTTATTCTGTTTCTCGCTGACCGTTCCTTTACTATAAAATGTGGCATGAGGCATGTGTCAAATTCTAAAAACTTTAGATTAAATTTATACACTCTCTCTGAGGAATCTCTTAAAGTTACCTAACAGTCCAAGTACCAGAAAATAGAAAAGGTTTCAACGGCAGATTGCCAGATCTATTAGGCTTAAATTTTGGTTAGACTGACGGAGCCAAACCAATGTTATCCACCTTAGTGAGGAAATTACTAGCGAACCTAAAAAAAAATATTAAACTATTCTCTCGCAGCCCGCTAGAAATTTGTGATATAATTACAAAGTAATTCGTTTCGAGGTAACTAAACTGATCAATCTAAAATAGTTATTTTACTACATACCGTGGGATACCCCTCCTTGAATACTTATTTTACCGGAATTGGTCGTCAATGAAAACGGATCTACAGCAATCCAAATGGTGGTCCTTTTGAAATAAAACACATAACATAAGTACCTAGACTATTTGTCAATTGGAGCAGAGTTAAAATTGTTTCATTTCGCTGATAGACCGCTCGAGCCTTGCCCTAGGCCCCTAACAGCTAAATTAAAACACTCGTCTTTTTGGATTGAGTGTTGGACAAATTAGTTCCAAATTGATTTTAATCCCAAAAACAAATCTCTTACGTAAATATGTCACTGAAGAAACTACTAATGTAGTTCTTCTTTCTTACGACAAACCAATCAGACATAATTCTGAGTGGGTTCTCATGTGTAAGCATAGCGTGATGAAACAAAGACCGAGACTTGTCCACTCACGTTTTTAGGCCTAATGACGAAATATTACTTCAACTGAGGTGACAACGTGTTACATCTCTAATATTTGATCAACTTTCTAAACAAACACTTACCCGAATTAAGTATATTTGGGCTGATCGTTGAACTTGGGAAACTTTCGGGAACCAAATGAGAAAACTTTCGACAAATCAACAATCTTTCACACAGCAACATGTGTCGACGACAAAGATTGATAATAGTAACATTCATACCTTTAAGGAGTCAATTACGTTTAAATCGCAAAACTCCATAGATACTACCTATACTGGCGAAAACGCTAGATGCGTTCAGATATAGCCCCGCGTTATTTCCCAGTCTTATCTGTAATCTCTAAGCTGCGTTTTCAAGTATATTTGATGCCTTACCGCAGTTGTTGTGAACAAGTTGGGAGATCTATTCCGCTAGAGGCGCTAGGGTCGCAACAATTTAAACTACGGCGCGAAATATGTTTTCACTAACACCCGGAAATAACCCGGGTATCCATGGAAAATATGCACTTTGAGGGAAAATTTATTATCTCCGCTCTTGTTGGGGGCAGCAATTTGAGGACAAGATGACGAGAAACAATGGGATAAAGGCTAAATATTATCTAAAATAATTTTTTTTTTTTGATAAATTGTCTACTTTTCGAACTATTGATCGCGTAATTGGAGTCCCTGAACAGGATAAGTCCCCGCTTTATAAAACGTTCCTGTCGTCTACTTTAAAAAAATATTTCAGTTCACATATTTACCCCAATTTACATTTTACTGTCATTTGCCTGGCAAAAAAAAAATATTGCTTCTGGCCAGCTGTTGCCGTGATATCAATGCAAGGCAAAATCACCATCTGTCTATTTCCATTCGAAGGCTAACGATACTTGGATCAATCTTGACTAAAAAAAATCGTCCAGAGCTGTAATCTTCTCTACAAAAAGTTTGCACCGGGAATTGCACCCGGGATCAATCACTCACTTGATGATACTTACATCTTACTACGTCAATAATAATCAAGTACAGGCTTACAGTTCCTTACATGAGTAAGCTCAAATGTCAACAGGCTTCCAATTGAAATTCAATAAACCTGCTATATTGAAAACCAAGATATATCCCAGCCTATATTCAACTACACTCAACGCATTACTCTAGATTAGTTCGTAGTCATCTTATTTGTTATGTTGTAGTTTTACAGATACTTGACAGCTAGTCACTATTATAATCTCGGGTTAATTACTAGAACTTTTTAAGTCTCCGATGGAACAGTAATATTACCCTCCAGTGTAAACTTATTGGCATTATTTATTATTTATTAATTCACTATAGCGCCTAGTACACTACAGTTAAACCGTTACTCCCTCGTATCTCTGTAGAAACATGTGAGGGGCAGAGTAGGACTGGAGGATAGAATGACATACAGAACGACATGACTATAGTGGCTATTCCTAATTTCTGTACTCCACAATGGAAGCTCATGGTTGACACTAATACTTCGATTTATCAAAGAAAATTTTACACCAAGGATTGAGCCCGTGACTATATACTACTAGTAATTCGCATATTTTTCAAGTAGTAACTATAACCCCCTGTACTTACGTTTTCTTCTGAGATTTAAGATAGGCAAAGAAAGCAAGAAGAAGGGGGGCAGTAATCGAAATGATCCGACTACAAACTTAGCCTCTAAGCTCTAGACTTCTCCATGGAAACTCAGGGGTGACATTGTCTTCTTTAGCCAATGTCAAGCTCGACCTGAATTTAAATTAATAGCTTTCCATAACTCATTTTAAAACTATAACCAAACACTACTAATTAAATTTCTCTTTAACTTTGTATCTTTCCCCAGTTAAGTTAGCCACTTCAATACCTTTAGTCGACATAATCCCTTTCGAGCAAACTAACTTCCTCGCCTTATTTCTTTACTTTACTACTTTCCTATCATAATCAGCCCCTGTTGTTATGGCTAATCGCTAATAATGTGCCTTGCTACTTGGTGGGACTAAACCAATTTTTAAATTCTTTCTGAACCCTAAAATGAATATCACAACTCTTATCTCCCTTTAGTAATGTGACGCCTCTGTGTTCTATCGTAGATACGTGGGGGAATAGGAAAAGAGCGGGGAATGACAGTTAACACAACTAGACTGCAGAGTTTATTCCTAAGCTCAGATCTTCTTCATAGAGGACTGTATCCCAAACCAATGAATACCCTGAAATTTGCACCGTGAATCAGATCAAGGACTGTGGACTTAGTCAATGTAACTTTTCTACACTTATTTCGGGGTTAAATAACAATTCTAACCAAACGCTCTTAATATAAGTAGCGCTAGTTCTATTTCCCCACAGAAATTGTAATTCAGGGCATAGGTATCAGTAATACTACTTAATTCTCGGAGATTACTTCTCTAAAAAAAACATACCTTTTATTGTTCTGTAATTGGAAATCAGTCTTAGTTAGACATAGGTGTCCCTCCAACTTAAGGAATCTCTCGATTCTTTTTCCCGCCGCAAATGTGCCAAGTTTCTTTTGCTTTGCGGGTTTTTCACTTTTAACATTAGTGTCAATTTAATCACTGAAATTATCTCTTTTTAAATCCCTCCATCTGATGTACCACAAAATCAATGATGCATTGGTGTGAATGAGTAACTCACTCAATAACCATGCATACCACTTTTCAGTTAGACAAGAGTAATCCTCCAGACTAAGGTGCTATCCTCATCTCTTTACTTGCAGCAGGTGCGCCAAGCTCTTCCAACGCCAGTCAATATTCTTTTCATACTTATTGCACTTTTCAATATTACATCTAGTATTTAAATCCCTTTTATTTTAGACCACAATTGAACAATGAACTTGGGTCAACCCGCACTTTTTTTTATTCTAAATTAATCTAAGTTCTAATACACTACGTACACTTTGACTTTCCAATTTACTAATCTGGAATTCTCTTCCCTATTTCCTAATTTATGTAGTCAGACTCTAGAATTGGAAGCTAGTTATTCCCAGATGACAAATGTACTTTGGACAAGCTGAGGTCGGCCCGCACATTTTAATTTATTTCCTAAAAGGGAGCTGCCATCTTCTGGCGCGCCTTTGTGACCAACAGAACTGATTAGGAAAACAATGTACAAGGGGTCGGCAATTTGAAAATTGTCGACATTAAATGCATGGCTGGCCCCTCCAATATATTAGCTTATTGACCAAATTACCCTCTTTTCAACTAGACTACCTTAGTGTTTTTACTCTTCACAAAATGGGTGATTGGCCCAGGGATGGTTTATGTAAATATTGGGGTACTCTACCAAATAATTCCCCTAAACCTGCCTCATGATTTTTCTTGCCCATTTAAAACCACTTTTCAAAGTTTTCATAACTGTTTTCCTCTTCCTTCTAGTATTATCTTAACTTTGAAAGACAGCCCTCAGAAGGTCCACCTCCTATGAAAAGTTCCAGAAACTGCTTCTAATTAATCCCAAGCCTGACTGTCAACAAGCCAACCTTATTCTAATTCTCTGGATTTACTCATGACCTTTCTATTACCTAGTTTCTCCAGGGGTGTGCCAAACAGTCCAGAGCCTATTTTGTCATACAACAGAAAAGCCACCCAAAATATCACCTCCACTCCCAACCATTTTAAAACAGAAAAATGTCGCTTTTGAAAGGCAACTCAAAGAAAGCCCGCGAGTTAATTCAAACTGGGTGTAATACTGTTCCCAAAAGCATAAGTTTGAGATCTTTATATTTCTTGCTCCAATCCTAAAGCTTCAGTTTTTGTTCTTTTTAACTTGCTTGAGGTCAACACATTCATGACCACCAGGTCACTCCCTTTGACCTCAAAATATTAGACAATTAGGATTACCTCTAACCAAATTTATTTACCTGCTTGGATTTTTCCCAAGACATCTATTATTTATCAAAACTTTTTTTTTTAAATATCACACTTTTAGTGATTTTGATACATTGGTATAATGACCTCTCCACTTTCAATTAACTCATGACAGAATGGCGCTACCTCATACCACAGTCTCAACTACTTCTTTAGAAATTGGTGTCAAGTTGTCACCATGTATATTTTTTTTTTTTTTGTTCCGGATCACTGTAGTGAATAACATTACAGGAGGTTATTGTACCCCTCGCGTTGCTGCGGCGATATATGAGGGGCACATTCCAGTACAACAGAATCGAATAAACGAAATCCTGCGCCGGGAATCGAACCCGGGACCATCCGCTTCATTTTCCGCTTCAGAATCCGCTTCAGAATTCTAGAAATTTGTATTTCACCTTAAACCAATATATAAAGTGTTCTTGTCTTCACTAATTTGAATCTCCCTTAATTTGCTCCAAGTCAACATATTCATGCTCACCAGATCACCTTTTATGATCTCAAAATGTTATATTTAAATCTAATCCATGTTTTATGTTATTTCCAAAGTGTTTCTGTGTTCTTAAAACTACTATTATTCTTCAAATAAATTGTTTCTTTCTTTCCAGTCAACTTGCCTTTTGATTCCTACTTTAGTAAAGTATTTTTTCTCCACCCTTTTGAAAACATGTCAATCACTTTTAGTCAACACATTCAAGGCCACAAGATCAATTTCAAGACCTCAATTCTATTTTTCCATTCCTACCCACCTGTTTCAGAGATAAGAAGTGGTTATTTTGTCCCCAGATATGTTTAGCATGTTAGAGATTGCACTCCCGTAGCAGAAGTTGAGCAATGTCAGTCAAGAAAATACTGTTACCTTTGAATCTCCCCCAATAAAAATTACACCTGTCAGTCCTTAACTCACAACATGGTGTCATTTTATGTGTTAAAACACCACAATTGGCTACTTATCATAACCTGGCAAAAGTGGAAAAAGTTTCCTCTACTTTCAGTGGTCCAAAATTTGCCTCCTCTGAAATAATCAAAATCTAGTGTACTCTGTTCCTTTACATCAAGCTACCATTCCTCCAAAACTATATCTTCATGTTTTCTCCCGTTTTAAGTTAGTCAATCCACGCCATCCTTGGCATATTCTACAAGTGTAAGACTACCTCCACCCAGTATTGTCAATGTAATATTCTACTTTTTAGAATTAAAGTCAAACAGACCAAGGAGTTAAACAGTCAGAACCAGCAAGTCTGTTCACTTTAAAATTCTTTTAACATATACTTTGGTTCAAAAGATTTTTAGGCAAAGCCAATCTTCACCACTCTTGTAAAATTTTTTTAAGAGGTGTTTGCCAAGGACAATTATGAAAGGAGTCCACTCCTCCTTTAAGACTAATGCTCATTTCTAAAATATTTGGTATCATTACAGCTCACAGGAAAAATTCAACATTATAATAACTTTGCCTGCTAGACATTTTCGAAAATGAAAATGATCTATAGACCATTCCCCAGAAATATTTTGAATTAAAATTCAATTCTCTTAGATATGACATTTTTAATTAAATGGTGGCTATGTCATCATTTCAGAATTTTTTTAAGAGCTCCAAAACTTGCGGGGCAAATTTATGAACCAACTTCAGGTGTCCCCCGAGAAGTTACTTACTTTCTGATCAAAAGAGGGTTAACATACAAGAGATGGGGTGCATTCTCGTGCCAAATCTCAACATCAGTCAGGAATTTTTCAATACTTTCCTTTTTCGACTTGATGATCAACTTGTTACCCTGTTTTAAAATTTTATTGTAGTCTCTTCTCACTGCTGCATCTGTAAAATCTACTGCTAAATTAACCAGTTCTCATTTCAGACTTGTCTTACTATTGTTTTTAGTTTCTTTCTGTGTCTAGTCTAATCTAATTCCTGCAATACAATATTTTTTTCTTACCCATATTTTTTTTTTTTTTTTTTTTTAAAGTCACCGTAGCGCCTAGTGCACCACAGGACTACTGCACCCTCGTGTCTCTAT
>JAUJYS010000994.1:0-19256 GCA_033995665.1 Melogona broelemanni | reverse complement strand
TCCCTAATGGAAGCTCAGGGGTGACACCAGTACCGCAGCTCGTCGAATGCTCGTTGAAACGACTGCTTCTGCCGGGAGTCGAACCCGGGACCACCCGTTTTGTAGTCTATGTCTATAGCCACTGTACCACGGAGTATGTTAAGAACATTTTTTTAGCAACTGGAACGAAAGAAGGTTAATTTTCGGCGAAAAGGTTTTATTTTGCCTTAACTTTCAATTTTCCACGAGTACAATTTTCCAGACGGTCACGAAAAGTACAGGCACGGAAAAATTCAATGTTGCTTTTTAAAAGGAATTAGGAACGGCCAGGTTCATTTAAACTTCCGTAAGAACTGTACCGGGAACTGGTTCCTTTTGTCATAGGAGGAAAGTGAACTGGAACGGGTTCCTTTTCAAGAAAGACTAGTCGATTCCTAACCCCTACGATATAGATATTTGATTCAGATCCAACATTTCAGCAGTTTGAAATCTATGAGATTCTAGCCACAGCTAGCAGTTTAAACTTCCACCACCAGCCGGCGCTGCGGTCGCTCCATCACCATCATCTCAAGACCATCAACCGAGTACGCAGCTTTGAAGCACGTGCTTCACACTCTTGTGCGTCGCGGATTGCACGTTTTCATTCCATCTAAAAGTTAGTACGGAGAAACAACATCGCCGCACGTGTTTTTGTGTTCGTATCTCGTTTTGTCATCGCATCATGTCGTGTCTGTGCGTTGGCAGAGTATACGAGTTAAGAGAGAAAATTGAATGAGGCGTATGTGACCCGCCTTTGCCATATGGCCCCCCTCTCTTTTATAGCCCCGACCAATATAAAACCGATAAAATAATCTTTGCTTACTGGAGCGATAAATTATTTTATCGTGAACAACGTCTGTACGAACAGTTAAAATATCGTCCTGTGACCTCAAGTCACACTGAGCACTATGATGACCGGCTAACAATTAATCTTATAATTAATTGCCAGTTGTGGTTACGTTCCTGTCGAACCTAATCGTTCCTAGTTCCTTTTTCAATAGAAATCTCAAACTTTTTCGTTCCTTTTCCGTTCCTTCAATTAAAAAATGAAAACAACAAAACGAAATAATCCTTTTTTGAACCGATGAAAAGATCTAAAATTACGTTAGCAAATAAGATTTTTATCACGTGCGCTTTGAATGCGAAGATGATCATTTTTAATATTTAAATCATAAGATGTAATATTTAATATTTCAATATTAATCTAATTAAATGAATGTTTTGCACACAGTAAAAGGAAGGACCGTTCTAGTTTCAAACAATAAAAAAACGAAACCGTTCCTAACGTTATTTCTTATAAAATGAAACCGAGACGTTCCTACGTTCCTGCAAAGGGGAAGTTGTTTCTAGCCAACACTGGTTTGGATCAAATTTGCATTGCCATATTTTCAAAAAAAAAAATATTTGCAATAAGAAATTCGACATCTAATTTTACCGCCGACAATGAGACGTATCTGACGGTATGCCCATTAAATTGACAGAGAAGCATTGACGCAGTCCAGCTGTTAGGCACGCCCTGCTATAATCAAAGTCCAGCCAGTCGTCTCTAATCGATTACATATCGATAAACCCACCTAAGTGCCTTAGAACGGGGTGATGTTGGGAGGGGCGAGGCAGGGATGGATGGGGCGTAATCAAGTTGTTCGACCAATAAATTTTAATCAGTGCGGTTGGTCTGAACTACGGTCGGTCATGCGATGGACATGGTTGACCTTTTAGGTTCCGTAGGCTGATTATGGAGTTATTACCAAAAATGAGGGGGTGATTTTATTTTTCTAATCAAATACTAAGGGCGTACAATAAGTTTCCGGTATGTTGTTTTTCTAAACGGCTTCGTGAATTTTAATGAAATTTAGTAAAGTTAATCTCAAACTATTCCTGAGCATTGTAGAATTTTTCCAATTCGAGAAATTCTAAAATTCTAATTTTGCTAACTGGAAAATTGCACGTGCTAAAAATTCGAATCAAATTAGAGAAAATCGGAAAGGTTCTCAACAATGGCTCGAAATTAATTTCACCCAATTTCCTTAAAATCCATGCAGCCGTTATTTTTTTAATAAATCATCAGGAAACTTTTTGTACGCCCTTAGTATTTAATTACAGGAAAATTAGCTGTATAAAAGTCAAACAGCATTTTATTTTCCTATTCATCTATTTCCAGTTTACGTGCGTTAATATTCGAAACAACTGGCCTGTAGGGATTTAGGACACAACATGACATAGCAATGGTGTTCATTTCACTAAATTCCGTTGCCATCGGAATTGAATTTTTTCAGTTTCGTGACCACAAATTACCAGCATGGCAAATGCCGTCGGTCACAATGCAACCCGTACAGGGGTGGACTAGCTACCAAAGGGCCCTGGCGGAATATGATGCCAAGGGGTCCTTTTTAGTGGGGGGGGGGCAGCCGGGTATGTTTTGAGGGGGGCCCGGGCGGAAAATCCCCGCCCTTCCGCCATAGCCAGTTTACAGACAAAGTTTACGATCTATCTATCAACTAGAAAAAAATCAAACAGCACTCCAACGGGCGCGTTGGAAACCCCACAAAATTGGAATTCAAGAATTTGAATATTATTTTCAAACGCTGAACATTGGCTTTGCATTTACAAAGTTCTATTCAAATTTCCAACATATTGTAGTCATTTATGTGCGCTACACGTTTCGAGTGCATCAAATGGGCTCAAAGCCGAATTTATTTATTTTTCGAGATGTTTTTATTTCCATGGGCAAACTCCTGTATTAACATGAAAAAGATACTGGAAATTATTTTTTTCAGACTCTGGACATTTGAATCAATATAGCCGAACAAAATTTCTATGTGCGAGAGGATCACTCTTTCATAAATCCTTTCCTACGGAAATAGTTGAACATCTTCAAGTCAAATTCAATTTGAATACGTCAAGGAAGACGTTATCAATAAGGCCGACATTCTTTGCAAGCGAGGTGGCCCAAGATCGATCTACTAAATGCCGATTCGCGCAACAGAAGGAACGACAAAATAACGTCTCGTTTCAAAGAATTCGTTCCTTTTCTGAGGAACGTTGGAATCCTCGCTTCTTTTTTGAGGAACGTTCAAGGACGTTCCATTAGATAAAAATGAAAGTGGTGACACACTCGATGAACTGCGAAGAATTATTTGTTTTTATGACTAAAAAGTCTTGAACGTTTTGAAATTCACAAGGAATTTGTCGGGGAATATGGTGACAGTTATTTATCATTAAATTAATTGGAAAATTGCGTTAAAAAAATTAATTGACTGCCCCACCGAATTCAAACCACCGAATTTGTAACTATTTATATTTAACGTATTTTTAATTTATTTATTTTTTATTCTGGATCACTGTAGTGAATAGCACTACATGAGGTTATTGTACCCCTCGTGTAGCTATGGCAATGCGTGAGGGGCACATTCCAGTACCACAGGATCGAATAAACGAAAGCCTTCGCCGGGAATCGAATCGGGAGCACCCGCTCAGTAGACTGTGACCATATCCACTGAGTCACTGGGGCCCGACATTATATTTAACGAGAAACGTTCTCTGTTCTTTATTTATGAACTTTATTTCTAACATAGGGGAAATTAAGTTTTCTCCGCAAATCATACACTTTATTTCTGGCGGAACGAAGCACGTCCTCGGTCCTTTCTTTGTAGAGTGATGAGCAACGGGAACGAGTTCCTTTCCAAAAAGGAACGTACCCAACACTGAGTCAAGGGCATCCTGAAAAAGACCATCCTCGTAGACGGTGACGTAATAGCACGCGCACCAGTCTGCCTGGCGAGCATCTTTCCAACGTTTGTCTTGTTTACCTTGACTTGTCGGGCTAGCATGATGCATGACGGGCCAACAAGTAGCACGTGATGTTCGAACGCGCCTCAATTTCCGGTTTGCAAATCGGACAGGACAGCACGTGCTCTACCTCACCTTTTCCGGCGGTTTCACTGAAAGAGGAAAAAGGCCGTGAACGGAAAGATGTTTTGAAAGCCTTGCGCATAATTTATTCACCGGGAAAACTAATCGTTAAGGAATTGTTTATGCCCGTCTGACTGCGTTGGAAAGCCAAACTAAAAATCAGTTAATCACGGTTACTCATTACATTTTTTTAAATTATTATTAAATCACCGAAGCGCCTAATGCACTACAGAATTACTGCACCCTCGTGTCTCTGTGGAGATATGTGAGGGGCAGGGAAGGGAAGAGAAGAGGGGGGCAGCTGGAATAGCCAGACTGCAGGATTCACCCCTAAGCTCTGGACTCCCTAATGGAAGCTCAGGGGTGACGCCAGTACCCCAGGCTAACGAATAAACGAAAGCCTGCGCCGGGGATCGAACCCGGGACCGTCGGCTTCGTAGGATGTCGCCATACCCACTGAGACATTTTAAGTCGGTCATTTTTTTTTATCAATTTTTTAATTATCTATTTCAAATGCCTATTTACGAATCAGCTTGTCACATAGTGAATAAGTTCATTACCAAGCAGATCTTTGAACTAAATAAATAATGGTCAATACTTTTTGTTTTTGAGATTTGAAATATTCAAACAAACAGCAATTCTTTTAACGCGCGTTGCAAAGCAAAAGTAAATAAATTGAATTTCTAAAGTTAATTAGCTTTTCATCATCACTTAAGGTTTAAGTTTTTTTAACTTCACCTTTTTTTTTGTTTTACTTCACTTTCACTTTAAGTTTTTTCAAGTCCGCGTGTCGCTGATGGCTTGTCGCACGTGCGTGCTTGCAATTCACTGCACGCGCCAGACATCCAGACTTCACGTGCTACCATAATGCGAGTACATATTGACGACAGAACCGAAAAGGTACACGCCAAAGTGTTACTTAACAGTCACCATGACCAAAAAGCCAAGAATGGACAAAAATTCCCACGGGGAATTCGTGTTTGTCCGAGACGTAGTAGTTGTAGGTGTACAACCAGCCTATATAGCTGTACATGGCCGAACAAAGTGCCGAAATATATACCGTATCTCCCTCGATTCTCCACCGACGCCGCCCGATTTCAATTCCCTGTGCAAACATTGTCGTCCGGCGCACCGTCAAATTTCGACTCTGCGACGCCCCACCAGTGAGAATACAAGACGTTGGATCAGCGGGCAAAACCCAATCCGGGCATAGAAAACCCAATTGAAAATAAAAAAAACGTTTTCAGACTGGCGCGTTACAAATTTGGAACCGTTGTACAGTATGGCCTGTGCGTGCGTGACTTTTATTGGTACCCTCTGGTTTGGGGTTCGTTAATTAAATATCGGGTTTTTTTATTAGCACAGCCTGCAGTCACCAGTCAAAAGGCAAAACTAGTGTCACCTAGTGGTAAAGCAATGGGGAAAAATAATGGAAAATTTCAAAAGCTACCTACTACGTACGTCTAACCCTGTCGGTACAGCAACCGGCTGAGGTGCGGACGGTAGGGGGTTCGATTCCCAGCGTGGGTTCTCGTTAATTCGATTTCGAGGTATAATGGTGCAAATGTGCACTCACATATTGCACTCACATATTGCCATAACCACAATAATTAAATAAATAAAATTAGAAAAATGAAGTCATTCAAAAATACTGATTAAATAAATAAAATCAGTAAAACAAAGTTTGATTGTTAAAGACACTTTTAATCTATACTTTTAATCTTTAATCACTGATTGTTAAAGACAGGGTTAATGTGTCTTAAAGTATCGGTCTTTATATAACCGATTTTATTTATTTAATCAGTTTATTAAATTAGTGATTAGGGCAAGTGCAATTTCATTCTTGAAACTCAATTCGATAGACCACCACAATTAACACCACCAACCTGTCAGTGAAAATTATAGTAGGTTCACACCACTGTTGGCAAGTCGATATAAAAACAAACACCCGGGTAGAAAAAAAAAATGCGAATACAGGCACCACGAGTTTGGAGTACTCATTAGTCCCAACGCAACCGATCGTTGTTCGGTCTGAGAATCGATGCTGGCACGTGCACCGTATCCGCGCTCACGTGCAGCTATACTACGACATTGTTGGATCTCCCAGGAAACAAAACTCTTGTCTTTTCTTGGCAGCAAGCGACTAGCAAAATGCCATGCCAAGGACACCTTTGGAGTTTGCACGACCAATGTGATCCCAATCGGTCGCTCCCTTTGGCGGCCGATGTTACAGAGAGTTATGGAATTCGCCAAAATTAAATAGTGCAAGTCACAAAGGAGTCAGTAGCATGCAAATTTAGCACGAGAAAATAAGTTTAAAGCCGTTAAGACATTCATACAGTCTTTTTTGTGTTTCAATTTGTTTCCGATTAGTTAATTTTTCAAATTCTAAATTACCTGAACATTGTACACAAATCTAAAAAATGTAGCTAGAATTTCTTTCGTTCACATAACGACATTGTGTAATATATTTTGCGAAGGTCTATTCTAATTTTTCTTCTTTGTGCTTTTGAGTCTACCAAATTCAATCGTCTTCACCCCCAGTCTGTCCTGGGCTTTATCGATATTTTATTTTAAATTACAAAAATAAAGAAATCCTTGACCAGGGAAAATGTAAGAACACTCTACATCTTAAATTGCATTTTTAAATATATTTTTTCACTATCCAAAACGGTCCACAAAACATCGCTGCACCTTCTGTACTCAGAAAAATGGCCAAACCAATTGCTGAATGAATTGTTTTAAGAAAATGGTATCTAGAATTGGATAATAAATATTTCAAATGTCGTATTACGCAAAAACGTAAGAACACTCTACATTTGTAAAAACAAAATGTAAGAACACTATACATTTTAAATTGCATTTTAAAATATATTTCTTCACTATTCAAAACGGTCCACAAAACATCGCTGCACCTTCTGTACTCTGCAAAATGGCCAAACCAATTGCTGAATGAATTTTTTTAAAGAAAATGGTACCGGTATCTATAATTGGATAATAAATATTTCAAATGTCGCCTTACGCAAAAACTTTATTCATTTTTCCAAGAAAACCGATTAAATTCCCCTACAATATTTCAATGCCGGAGATCTAATGGTAAAAAAATCAGTAAAACATTATCAGAAAATCACAAATTTAAACTTCAGACACGTTAACAAAAAAGAGTAGCTTCATTCAAACCTATCTTGACTTGCAATACGGTTTTGCGGGTCAACCCGCAACTACATGACTCGTGTGCATGACCCGTGCGGATGATCCGGTAGTCTCACGTGCCAATACCGTGGACTCCGTATCTGCAGACTGACTGTAAAACCACGTCCGAAGTGTCATAACTGCGACGGTCATAACTCGTGGGCCCGGTTAATAAATGGCAACGCCCGAGAGACCGCGGTATCGACTATGTCCGCAAGGTATTCCGTCCGTAAGCGCGAGCCGATACCAGTAAAATTTATTGTTCCCATATCGAATGCAGAGACCAGAACAAGCAGAAATTGAAAATTCGATAGAACATGCATTTGGTGGTAGGGATTATTGGTGGTTGGTCGCTTCAGGCGCGGGGGTGAAAATGTGCCGCTTTTACACGTGATAACGCACCATGAATCACAATTTCCGAAGATTTTTTTAAAATTTTGCACACTTTTAAAACTTTGTAAGCATCATCGTCATCACAAATTGACAATCAAGGATCGTCATCGCATAATTGGCAACTCAGCAGGAAATTCTGTAGTCCTAATCGTTTTGGCAGGGCACATTTGATTTGTTTCTATGAAAAATGAAATTGGTGACCTTCTGTAATTTACAAGAATATATGGTGACAGTTATTTGTCATCCAATTAGTTCAAAAATTGCGTTCATGAATTAAATGACAGCCGCACCGAACTCAAAGTTTTGATTATTTTTAAAATCGAAGGAACGAAGAACGTTCTCGGTACTTAGAAACAGGAACGTCTTCGTTCCATTCGTTACGCATTAACGAGGAACGAGAATGAGTTCCTTTCTTAAAAGGAACACGTACCCAACACTGGATATCACCGGACAAATTTAACCGGAAAAAATTCGTGACAAGAGATGCTGTTGGCACCACAGCCAAAAGGTTTATGTTTATAAAATTTGCGTAAGATGATAGGCAAGATGGCTAGATTCAAGCTTAAAACAGTGTACATAATACAATGTTTATGTAAGTTGAATAAATATTTTCCCCAGAAGGCCACCAAACTACAACGCATGTTGCCAAGAATTCAGATGAACGCTTAACATGTTTCGCGTTCATCTGAATTCTTGCCTTACACGCATGATCTACCCACACACACATAACTTTACCGATTTAAAATCCCGACAACTTGTAATTAAAATAATGGAGAACTATTTTTTTTTTCCAAATTGTGTTGAGTAATTGTAGTGCGACCGCTCTTCGTTATTCTACCCACGATTAGATTGTCTTGTTCAGTGGTATGGTGTCGACTAATGGAAATGCAAATTTGGATGTCAGTTATAGTGGCGGCTAGTCATATAAATTCGATTAAGGGGTCGACCTAAACAAATTATGGGTGAACCATTTATCGTCTTGAACGAAATAATAGAACTTTTTTTTAATTGTACGACTCGTCTAACCCAGTCGATACTGCAACAGAATGCGGTGCAGCGGCAGTCCTGGGTTCGATTCCCGGGACAGGATTTCGTTTATTCGATCATGTGGTCATTCGATAAAAATATACCACTCACCTATTGCCATAGCGATACGAGTGGTAGATAATCGCCTGTAATGATATTCACCACAGTGATCAGGAATAAAAATTATAATAAATGATTGCGCATTTTATTTTGATGATTGGATTTTTTATTGCTCCTGACCACTGTAGTGAATATTTCAGCAGGATATTCTGTACCCCTCGTGTCAGTGGCACATTTTCACTAGAATACCCCAGGATCGAATAAACGAGAGCCTGCGCCTGGAATCGAACCCGGGACCGCATGCTTTAATTAATTTAGAAATTAAGCCCCCACCAACAATTCCAATGATCAGCCGACAAACAAAACTTTCTTTTCCACTCCAAGTCAGAACAAAGATCGAAAAATGCAAATCGATTGAGAGACAATGGCGGTTTCCCCCATCTTCCTCCTCCCCCCCCCGCCCCACACACTATTATTGTCATCTAATTTACAGTACGTGCACTGATGGGAGCATCTTCCCCAACTCTTAAAATTGGTCTTGGCAAGGTATGTGTTCAACAAATGAGTGGGGATGCGGCAATCACCCTCCCCCTACCACCATTAACCCCTCCCTCTCCCCAAACACCCTATCCGCATCAACCCTAAAGCCCTCGTGCAAAATGGAAGTGGGGTGACACGGTTTTATCGGCACTTGCTTTGCAGTTAATGCAAGAGTGATAGTTTATACGAAAATTGGTGGAGGGAGGGAAGGCGATGATTAACAGCGGCCAGATTTTATTTTATGTTTGATGATGCATCATCCCTGCGAAAATTACGACAGTGACAAACAAAAAACAGGAACTGGCTCTCATCGTGTACCACGAGCGCTTTAACACCTCGTTATAAGTAACACACAATCATACAGGGGTTGGACAAAATAATGGAAACATCTCTGTAAGGCGCACAAACAGATCCGTTTCCATTATTTTGTCCAACCTCTGCATATAGTACACATCTGCCAGCAAGTAATGAACACTTTAAAAGGTTACTTTAACGTTGTGATCCAATGGAGTTCCAACTTAATAAAGTGATCACGTAGTGTATATTTGGCCTCGCATGTTTCGCCATGTTTCACCATCAGTAACCAGCCAACATTATATGGGATCATTATTTTTAATAGTATTGCCACGGCCACTTCAAAAGTTATCTATAATTATTAAAAAAAATAATAATGGAAGCCGACTTTCAAATGTTTGCTATGATAATTACACGTACATTTCTGGCGCAGTCTTTCAATTATTTTTTTACAGAAATTAAGAGTCATATTTCAATTACACCCACAAATATATTTTAACTACAGAGCACCACTTCTTGGCTGTTTCATAATTATCAACAAAAAATAATTATACTTCTTATACTATTTTCGGCAGTCTACAAAAATAATTGAAGCTTCCAAAGATGTGTCTCAAATATCTACATGTATAATTATAATTGAAAGGCAGTCTGCAAATACATAGCTCATGCTGAAATCTGAAAATCTAATTGCCTGGTTTTCCCAGACCAAAATAATAATAAAAAATCCCTGACTTTTTTTAGATTAACTTGCAGCCGCCATATTAACAATTGTAATTAAAGCTTAGAAAAACACATGCCTATAAACTAGAGTAAAACCAAATTCACACAAATAAAAGAGTTTTAAAATTTTCCCTGACTATTTCCAACACTTTCCCTGACTAATCCAACTTTGGGACGACTTTCCTTGACTTTTCCCTAACCAAAATTCATTTCTCACTTCCATTCGCAACAAATTCGCAACAAATTACCCAGTAACAAAGCATATCACTTACTTATTTATAAATTTTATACAAAAATATCGCGTGCTCGTTTCTCCGGGCTTAATTCAATCGTCTCACTAATACAGTCAACGTCATAAAAAAAAGTTAAGTAAAATGGGCTGCACGTGAGATTTAAAGAGACCGAAATCGAATTTACATTTGTGAGCGAGCTCAATCAATAACTGACGCTGCGTGCTCTAAATAGCCGCGTGCACGGTCTCTCTAAACCGACCTCACCAAACAGCGAACGCCCTCCTATCCCTACTAAAACGGAGATAAACGTGTTCGACGCATTCTTGGCGGTCTTTTGCATGGTTTCCTCCAATTTGAGCTCAGTCAATAAGCACGATACCGCCGCCATATACAGATAATTGAACAGAGACGAATCCGGGTCCGCACACCACGTTGGACTATTCAGCAAGCAAGTTGCACGTTACATCCAGTGAATAGAAATTGGTTATTTTCGAAAATATATCCGATCTTTTCGAAAATGTACCCGTTCTTTTCGAAAATATATCCGTTCTTTTCGAAAATACATCCGTTCTTTTTTTAAAGAAACCCGTTTCAGTTCATCCCATGAAAAGAGGAACTCGTTCTCGTTCCAGTTCCTGCAGCAATAAAAAGGAACATGACCATTCTTCGGTCCTTTTTAAATGGAACCTGGAACTTTTCCGTTCCTGATGACACCAAAATAGGTAATTTCGGGAATTGATCTTATGCACATTTGCGGACACAGTTCACAAATCTTTAACAATTTCAGTTTCAAGCTGTAAAATTGTTCCGCTGTGATTGGACACATGGAAAAATTGTACTAGTAGAAAATTTTAAAGTTAAGGCAAAAAGAAGTACCGTTCCAGTTTTCTGAAAAATAAGAAATATACCGTTTCTAACTTTCCTTGCTCAAAAAAGAAAATACAAAATTAAATACCTGTGGGAAACCAGCATCAAGTTTCGAAATCGTATTCCCTTGAAAAATAATTCTTAACTTTTTCAGCATTTGTGAATTACTGTAGTTGCAAATTTTAGAAAATATAAAAAATAGATATACATACATCTAGATGTGTTAGCAAAAGGACCAAGAGGTTATCACGTACAGCCGCATTAGTAGAACATACCCCAGAAACCAGGTTAAAATAAACAACACTTTTTTTAATTAACAAGTTATATTTTTTTGCTCCGTGGTTAATTTGTATGTGCATCGTCCTAAGGAGAGACCAACTCCCAATGAGATTTCGATCTATCCTGATCCGACCCGTTCCGTGACCCGTTCCGGGACCCGCCCTGTCTATCCAGGTGGATAATTTCACGGAAGAAGGAAGAGAGGTGAGGAGGGGGTGGGGTAGTGGGAGGGGTGGGAATTGGGGGGGTGGAGGTGTATTTCCATCAGCTCCACCTTTTAATCATCGCGATATGGACAAGAAAGAAAAACAGGCCAGCTCGCGCGGCGGCGGCAGCAAAAATTTTCCCAGAATAGAATAAAAGCTCGAGCATAACAGCTCTCTTGTGTTCGGTCGAGGGGGTTGGGTTGCTTGCTGGCACGGCAAAGTCAAAATATAATCCACCCCTCACCACCCCCCCCCCCACGACCACCCTGTGTCATACATCACCACCAGTGTTGGTTTCGTTCCTATTAAGAAGGAACCCGATTCAGTTCCAGTTCTTAAAGAAATTGAAAGAAACATAGCCGTTCCTAGTTCCTTTTCTAAAAGAACCTAGCCGTTCCTTTTGCGTTCTTTCCGATAAAATAATTAAACATAAAAAAGCAAAAAAAAAATCAATTTCTTTAACGGATAAAAGTATGTGAAATTCCATTAATTCCAACAATTCCATTAGTAATGACATTTTTATCCCGCTAGCTTTCAATACGAACTTAATCATATTTTTAAAAACATTTAAATGATATGATTGAAGTGTAACATTTTTTATTTAAAAGGGAACGAAGGCGAACAAAAGCATTAAAAAATGAAGGGACACAAATGCGTTCCAGTGTTCGCCGTAGCTCAGTGGAAAAGCATCCGCCATGTGTGCGGCGATCCACGGGTTCGCTTACCTGCTCGGGCTTTCGTTATCCCGAGGAACCGGTGAAAAGGTGTTCCTATTTAAATGTTCTTTCGTCACGATTAGAGAGGTACATTATCTCCTGTTGTAGTGTTATTCACCACAGTCAATGAAAAAAAGTTCCTCAGAAAGGAGCCCGTTCTTAGAAACGAAACTCTTCCGTTCCGTTCCTACCAAACACACCGGAGTATGCGCATGTGAAAGTCCAGGTGGCGCTGCGTTCGCTCCCGGATTTACGTCCGCCTGACTCGCGCGTGATCTACGAAGGCCACTCGCTCTCTTTCGCTCTCTCTTTCCATCGCCAAGATGACAACAAACACCTTCAACAACACCCACGATTCGAACACACGCAGACATACACGGAAGGGCGCCTTTTTCGTGTTTTTCCACATGGGGTGGCGTTGGCATGGTAGGGGTGGGGGCAACTGCTAGTGGGCGCTGCTCTCTGTCACAGGGTGACGCACCAGACACCGTCTTTGGCGAAATAGCAAACTTCACAGCTATCTTTCGTAACACGCATACTCTGTATGCAATAAACCTATGGGGAAAAGGAGGTACAGGGGTCATACTGAAAACAGAAATTCAGCTTCGCTGACTTTCCCCTTACCAAAATCAAACTTTTCCCTGACTTTTTATTTTAATCAAAATGCTATTGCCATGCGTTTTCTCAAACCAAAAATGGGGTTTTGAATATAGAAAAAAGTGCAGAGAAAAAAGGAATACAGCAAAAAAATACCCAACGAAAAAGGAAATACTGCTCATAGCACAAATAAAAACATTAAAAATGCATCATCTGTAGTAAGGAAACAGCATGAGCAGCACTCGATGTTTTTCAAAACTGTAACATCATTTAGAGCTCGCACATCGCGATCTTTTTTAAACTGTAAACTAACTTTGAAAAAACGCGTGGCGTGGCCACAAAGACATTCCCAAAAATAAAAATATTCAATTTCGTTCAGAATTGCTACAAGCCATCATTCGCAGCTGATGGCCAAGTTAACTCGGCATACATTCAACACTGATTGGCGGTTTAATTCTTCGTTATTCTCGGCACGTTACCACTGGGGTTAGGAACAAGCACGTTACAGCATACACCTTGCACGTTCTCTGAATACGAAAATCAATAGTCCGTAGATGCGCGACATGCTATTTTCGAACGAAAACCAGATTATGCTGTAAAAATTCAATTACGCTGGTTTCATATTTATTAGAGAGATATACGAATCCTGTTGCAGATCCACTTGCCAAATAGAGGAGAGTTCTTGGAAGGTGGCTTTACTTCTAAATAGATATTTTGCGATTTGGGGAATCTCCCGCTGGGTAGCACGTGTAGCACGAACTATTGCGTGCTCGCAGCGAGCGACTTTTCACGTGCTCAGCACACGGCGCACGTGCAACTCGTAAAAGTGCCGATGAAACAGAAGGAAGAGTTGATTCGGTACTCTCGGCAAACAAAAGCAGGTAGTTGCACGTGGAAATTTTCGATCCGGAGATCGGGGTGTACATTCTAAACATTATGAAAAAAGGATTTTCGTATTTTGTTCCTTTAAAAAAAAAGTACCATTTAACGAACAATTGTGTCACTTTTGCAACGAAATATTACGAGTATCAATCAAAGAAAAGCCTGGAGTCCTGCCAAACCAAAAGTAAAGTGGCAGGAAACATTACCATTTTATTTCAGATTCACACTAGCAGAACGCAACTAATGACAATGTGGGCACCTCAGAAACGTTATACGAACCTTGTTAGAGTGATCAAATCACGCAGGTTCCATGTGGGAAGTGTACTCAGTCTTGTTTTTTGTTAGTTCGCATTTTGCACGGTCTCTACACGTACGATGCTCTATTGGTCGTTGATGTCTCATTATAAAATAACATAAATGTAATTATCTTCAAGAGTGTTTGCCAGACTATGTTAGTCGGTACTGCACCGGAACTTTTTTTTTTTTCGTTTTGAACTTTTAAGACGTCCCATCACGTCGATGTTCTGAGACGGTCATTTGTCATTCAACCACAACACGCCTAACACTTTTTACTTGAAAAGACATCGACGTCGTAACACTTAAAAATGAATTTCCAATCTTAGAAAATGTCACTATCGATTTTCGAAGCATCTTTGATGCGTATTCGTACACGTAAACTTTTTCCACCAGGTGACGTTATCTTCAGTTGAAAGTAAATAATGAGAGCAGAATAAACACCCTGTACAGGGCGAATTGAATCAGATAGGCAGAGAACCGTATCCCACTGACCAACTGGTGCCCCCACGATTCTCGTGAGAAACTAAAGGCACACAGGTCACCAAAATACAGAAAGAGAAATGTTATTATTGTCAATAGACACGACAACAGAATGGAAGAAAAAATAAACAGCTAAGAAAAGAAGAATATTAACGGAGTTGGGCCACTGCGATGCGGATGCCACCAATCGAGCTCAAGAAAGGAGACTTATCTATGCACACCTCGTTGCTGGAATTCTCAACGTTGGGTAGGAACTGAAGGAAAAAGTTCCGTGCCTAGGAACTTGTTTCTTCATCTTCAGAGGGACGTGTAATTAGAACGTAAAGTGGGACGGGTTCCTTTTCCAAAAGAAACGAATCCAAAACTGGAAATTATTCTGTTTTCTGCTTGTTGAGTAAACTGCACTGAGATTTTGAACGAAGAAAATAAAGGTTGTTTTCTTGTTGGACAAACTTCTCTAAGAAATGCTTTGCTCGTTCTCAAGTGGTACTGCGACAATTTCGTCTTCGCCTTTGTAAAGCAGCACCACAAAAGTCTGTAACCCAAGAAATAAACCTTTCTTGAGTAACACAAAGGTTACGTGGTTAATTAAGCAACAACCAGCAGATGTACTTTAAGTTGTACTGTTTCTCAAATTGGTAAAAAAAAAATCAAAATTAATTTTATCTTTTAATTTCTACATTCAAATTCAAAAATAATTGATATGCCACGCCATAATGCAAATAGTGTTATTCTAATTGAATAAGGTTATAATTTAACATTATTTTTGTTGTGCAAACAGTCAGATATTTGCTTTTGGCCTACCACATTTACATATAAATTATACTAAAATTTAATTAATAGTTGTTCGATTTTAAGATACGGGTTGCTCGACAATTGAAGCGTTACTTCAAAAATTCTAATTTGTTAAATCCACGTTTAAAAATATCGTAATAGAAATTCATTTGTATATCAGCTTTCACAAATCGAATTTTTTTGTGGGTTCGTACGTGCTTTTGTACAGCGACCCTGAATAATTATAATCGGATGAAATAAGAGAACAGCGCTTTAGGAATTCCACACACGAGCGTTTGTCTAATCTGTTTGCCAATATACCATGTACGCCTAACAACCCTCCCCATGATCATCATCACCCTATCCCTCAAAAGCGCTTAATCTAAACAAAGCTCAAGGTGAGGATTTTTATTCTGCCGATATTTGGCGAAAGCTGATTTATCTGCACTCTGGTGTAGCGCCGGATAATGACTGGAGTACTCTTTTAAAGCACGTGAACAATAGATGAGCTCGCTAGCTGGGTTATTAACATTTAGCTTAGCAATTAATAATTCACAACGAGCAAACAAGTCTCAAAAAGAGCAACGTCTAGATGCAGCTGAGCTGCAACAAGTACGTCAAGCATATCTAACTTTAATTAATTTTAAAAGGATATTCTCTCCGTCAGTGTGCGTGTGCCAGAGGTCATATCCCTTCGGTTCAAAGTCAACGTCTTTAGGTATTAACCGGCAGCGAGCGACATATATGATCAACCTGCTGAACCTGATTTGGATAATAGTTGGATAGATTGCTGGGAATATCGACAGTATTGTGTATTCATAGGTCCGATCTGGCCGAGTGGTGAGCGTGCTCGCTCGCCGACAAGCGGATCTGGGTTCGATTCCCAATGTAGTCGATCGTTGGATTGGCTCGTGGTACTGCGCTAGGGAAAGCAATGTTAAACCACCTCTGAAAGAAAACTCAGGGGCTCCTGCTCTCTCAAGTCACCAGGTGCCGGGGATCGAGGGTCGGGGTCCGGAGACGACGCGAGGGACCGGACAAGCGGATTTTGGACACATTTGGTGAAAAGAGAGCGCGCAGCGCGAAATTTTTGAAAATTGTAAACAAAACTTTGACAAAACACAGTTTAACGTAATTAAAGAGTTATTGGTTAGGAGCCGTGTGCAGCAAATTGCAGGAGATCAATGCGAAATTCCTGCAAAACACAGTTTGTTTACAAATAAATTCAGAAACAAAATCAATTTTGGTTATAATTTCCATGTTGTCTTCCCTGATTATACCTAACTTTCCCGGTGAGTAGAACTGCACTAAAACCAACTGCTTTAATTCAGGATCGTGCAATGCATCCGGATGATCGTTCAGCTTCATGATCACGAACAGGGTTCGAAGGCGCTGAAGAAGCCCCGCGATAAAAGTGTATGGAGCCAAAACCTGCTCTAAGGTTTCATTTTGGCAAAGGCCGGGAACTGTACAAGGGAGGGGGTGAGGGAGGGATGTCGTCCATTATATCGAATGAAGTATAACCATTGCCATAAAAATATTATTACTCTCTTCTATTTCTGCCGGTTGAAAAAATAACTTTGGAAAACGTTCAAGGCTACGGTCTTGTATCAAAGGGTGAATGTGTGTGCGTGTGGGGGGTGGGGATCACACACTCTCAACTCTACCCCTGTGCATACACTTGACTGGATCCACTTTTCGCTCAATTGTACAGTCCATCTAGGGGTACAGATGGGGGAAATTGGGCCCCATAATCAAAATTTGGGCTCCCAATATTAACAAGAATTTTATCGGTAATTTCGATTACTTTGCGTAGGCATTCCCAGTGTTGGGTTTGAACGGAACGTTTTTAAGGAGCTTTAGAACGCCTATGCTCTTATTCCAAGGAAGGAACGATTTCGTTACGTTTTTCTGAGGAACTGCTTTTGAAAGAGAACCAGGAATGGCCAGGTTCCATTTAATTTATGTAGGAAATGAAACTGGAACTGGTTCCTTTTGTCATAGGAGGAACGGGAACTGGAACACGTTCATTTTTCTGTACTATATTTTTCGATACTTATTTATCTGTGCCCGTCTAATCGCCTCGAAAAAACATTTGTAGAGGGGCGGCTTTTATCAGTACCTTGGGTCCGAGTAACGAAAGCCTAAAGCCTGGAACCGAACTCGGGATCGCCGCACACATGGCTGATGCTACCGAACTACGGCAACCGCACCATTTTTGAGAGGGAGGCCCAAATTTTTGGAATTCAGAGCCCGGGCCCAACAATCCCGTAGGCCACCCTTCCTCCCATATGGCGCGTTGCATGTACATTGATATGCTGCAGAAAAGTCAGCGCGATGCTTTAGGAGAAGGAGAGAAAGCCCCGGGCAAGCAATTGTAAGCTTTGGCTGGAAGGTTATCATAAAAACAATCATTGTTTCGCGTATGCAGGTTACCAGTCAAATATAGGTATTAAACCCGTTTAGCATGGTAGTCTCGGCTACCAGCCTGCAGCTACAATGGTGAAGTCACTCATCTAGCAATGTAGACGATCTCGTAAAAACACAATTTGGTTAATAAAAAGGATGGAAACGACGACCATCAGCAGTGAATGCTCCATCTTTACAATGGGTCGTCCACAATATCAAAGAGATGAAGAGATAGACATTGACATTTAATTCGCAACACGATGCGATATCGAGTAAAAAATTCAATTGGCATCATGGTTTAAAAAAAAATGGTTAAAATTATAAAGTTTAAATCCGCGAACCGACCACAAAGCAAAAAAAAGGCACAACAGACCGCTCCAAGCTGCTCCGAGCAGCTCGATTCAGCTCAGAGCGCACAGGATAAACGACAATGGGATAAACGACAAATGACGTATTGAATAAAATAAACGTATAAATAAATAGTATTTGCAAAACAAAAACAAAGTCACGAAGCAACAAACCTTAAATCATAGTCAACACCCTAAATTTAGAAAATATTAGAAATTACCGCTCCCTGGAGGCTGTGAGGACGAATTCGTTGGTAAGCTCCTTTAACAAACCGTACAAAAAAATTACGACAAAATTATCGCGAATGCCGTAAAGGCATGCCTAATAGAATAGAGCAACCTAATAGGTGCAAAACATGTTAGTACGAATATCCAATTCCATTTCTTGGAAGATGATGGATAAGGAATTCCATGATAGAAATAGGGTATCAACGTCGAATTTCTTACTAGGGAACCGCTATCGCTCCAGAACGTGATTCTATGGAATGGCAGCAAAATATTGTTGTTCGATCGAATCTTACGCACGTGAGAAATGTATCAGTGACAATGTAAGAAGAAACAGTCTGGAAGAGATAAAAATGTCAGGAATGGTTTTCACATTCTCCGAATGAGAGAAGAAAAAAATGGCAAGCGGAAATGAAAGCCTTTTTCTATTAGATACGTCTCGATTTTGAGTTGTAACAAAACCTTAAATTTATGATATCTTTTGAGTCTGCCAAGTGTGATGCAATAAAAATAGAACCACAAACATATTAAGTTATATGTTCTTGAACATTTTAGCAAATCACTTGAAATTTTGCAAATAGCGACCTATTAATATAACACTGTTTCGAATTCCAAAAGGCAAGCGACGCTACATTACGGTAACGTTTTAATATCGTCACAGCACACATGGCTGATTTTCCGCGAGATATAAACTTCATCTGTTCTTTAATGGTGCGTCAGTCGCCAAATGGCGCGCGCGATTTCGAACCCGTGTAAAAAAAAAAAAAAAAAAAAAAAAAGCAAAAGGAG